>KZ072731.1:246756-273251 GCA_002091845.1 Anopheles cracens | reverse complement strand
CACCCGGCCGCCTGTGCAGCGTCTTCGATTCCGGGTGGCTTCGGTAGGTGACGGTTTTAAGCCGGTGCGTCATGGGAGAAAACAGGTTAGATGTAAATACAGCAGCAAGCAACAACAAAAAAACACAAAAACTCACACACTCAGCACCATCGCGAGGGTTTTGCCCACGGACGGACGGAACGGATGTCGCGCGAAAACCAACACACGCACGCCAAAACCCCCCACATCTGATAGCTCTTGATGATGATTATATGCAAAACATGCTCGGACCTCCTCCGTTCGGGCTGGATGCTGCCCAAAACGCGGGCCACCTCGCGGGCTCGGCTGCTAGAGAAATTCGCAGCATCGTAAACTGGATTACGGAGCATCCGGAAGCAGGGACACAGTGGCGCGAGGTGATCTCCGGCCAGCGAGATGCGCGCGCGCGTGTCTGTGTTGGAGAAAAGGTGAGGGTCAACCGGTGCGTTCGTAGATTCTGCTTATCGCAGATGGGAGTGGGGAAAACGACCTACACTCGGACATTCGGCGAGGCGAGAAAAAAGAAGACGACGCGCTAGCCATCGAATTCCTTTCGTGCCCCTCTGACGGATTATCCTGCTCTTCAGACGGTGGGTCAGGTGTTTATCAATCTTTAGGTGTTTTCGGAATTCTTAACGATAGTTTAACTTCCTACGTTCCTGTTGACCGATTATTTACATTTCAAATCCTTCATAGTATCACAAATGTGCCAAAGTTTGAAAGAAAATAGTATAATTTATCAAACGCAAATGCTTTGTCACAGAAGTTATTCAATAATAGCTAACACTGAAACGACAGATTGACAAGATTTTATTTGATTTTCCTAGCGAATAACGGTCTAACAATTTACAATTTAATGCAACCGTAGTTCAAGGATTTCACATATTTTTTCCATCATTTATCTCTTTGAATAAATTTTGAAGTGATTTTTAGCACACATTGGAAAAAAGAGAAATTTTGTCTTTTTTATTATCCAAAACTTTTAAAACGTTTTTCACTGTACCCTTTGATCACTATTTTGATTTTGAGTGTGTTTATGAAGTGAAGAACAATTGCAGCAACTTTTGCATGAAATGTGATAATTTATAGACATTATTTTTAGTGTAATGAAGGGATTAATCTGCAAGTCTGTCTGTAGATAAAGCTTAACATAAACTCTGGTCGTTGCAGTGTGAAATTAATATTGAATACTTCTTTTACACACAAAAAAAAAAAATTTGCACTCTTTCATTGAAAATTCACTTCCTTCGCTGTTTGAATTTCAATCGAGTTGTACGAGCGCATTTGAAATTTCACACAATTCACACCGCTAATTTCCGTCATAAATGCAGCAAATAATAGCCCGCTCTCCGCCATTGTTTCCTGTCGCGCGCAAGGCGACAAACGCATGTCCTCCGGGCTGCCCCCCAAACGGCTTATCGTTGCAACTGGTTGAACTTGAAATTTTAACGGATACAGCGTGCCGAGGCCTCATCGTCCCATTACTGCGCCGTGCTCCCTCCGCCGCGAGCTGATGCCGTATCGACACGTTTGCGTAATTAGTATCTTGAACTCTCGGGGGCCTTCCACGCCCCTTCCCCGTGGGGCCGGGCAGATGGAAGTTGTCTTGACGAACGCAGCTCGTCCGGAAACGAAACACAACCCGGTGGCCCGTGGCCTAAATGTCACCATCTCAATGGCAGCGGCACCGGAACAAGTGCATTCTCCAAACACACGCGCGCGACGCCTAGAAGCGAACCATCGCGCATGCATCGCTGCACAAACGCGAGATCCAGTTTCTCGCCCGACCAACCGAAAGGGAAATCTCCCGTTAGGATGGAGTGGGAAAAAAACGCAAATGTGCTGCTCCAATACAAACACAAGCACTGACCGTGGCATGCTGCGGGGTGGTACTTTCAAGTGCAAGTGCAACACGCGCTCGGCCAATGCGTTGTAGGGTGCGCAACGACGGAGAAGCTACAGCAGCAGGAAGCTACTAATCATACACCGGTGGGTAGTTTTCCTTTTTTTTCCTCCTGCTACTACATGCTCCGTGCTCCGCGCAGCAGACAAAAAGAAAGCGAAACCGGCGGAGAAAGAGAGATCAAGCTACGTTGTAAACGCAACCGCCGCCGATGGTCATTTTCTTCTCGCGACGTGAATGTTTTACTTACGAAGATGATGATGATGCATAGCCCGTACGGTGCGACCAGCGTTGGTGAAGTTGTACAACCGAAAGGGAAAAGCGGTAAAACATGTTCAACGAGCCTGCCGGCACATTGGAGCGATATTTGAGCGTGAATACGGTGAACATGAAGATCCCAAGGTAGAGTAGGCGCAACAATCTACCGATGTGTTGTGTTCTCCACTATGGGCGCCGAAGATAAGCGTGCTGTTGTGAATGGGGCTGAAACAGGACGCTCCGAACAACGATCGACATTGATCTAGTTCGGTTTTGTGGAGGGTTGTTTCAATGGTTGTTGTTTTTTCGTGTATGGTATCATTTGGATCAAGATCATTAGCCAGTCTTTTTTGCTGTTGTTGCTGCTCATGAAACGGTCACGATATAGAGGTATATGTAGATACCCACGCGAGACAACATTTTTCATTCGAGTCGCTGAGTTGTGAACTCAAAAAGGGGCGGAAATGATTGGTGATGTATGCCAATTTAGTTCGTTCTTATTAGGTTGCATCAATTATCGCAAAACATTGAAATGTGCATTCCATTTTCAAGATCGTTCTGAATGTGGATTGCCTCAACATTTAAATAGGTGCACTTTATTTGCCCAAAGTGGTCAAACTTCAGTACGAAATTGAAAATATAGACATAATAATTTGAAATTATATAATTATACTGGTTAGTGTACGCCGTTTTCTTGCAATAACTCTTAACTGAGTATATTAAAAATGGAAAAAAACACTTGTCTAAGCATTTTCTAAACTAAAGCTATCGCAGACTTCTACATTAGTCAGTTTAACTTTTCTTCTGCTATTTTACTATAAAATATCCATATTTTTTGGCTGTTCCAAACTCTTTTTGTAGTTTTAATAGTTATAATCCCTGATTCAGCCATTGGCGCATTTGTCTGGTAACCTTGCTAAAGCTTATCATCATCAACTGAAGATCAGCAGCCTTAAGCCCTTTAAGCCTTCAGTATCCCAAAGACCGAATATTGCCCCGATCGCCATTATTTGAGTTTCAATAATAACCATATTTTACTTGTTCTATATTGCAACTAATGCTCCCAGAAGCATCTAATCTAGGTTAAATTCAGAAAAATTAGTTATTTTTATGGAAAAATGCTTGATACTGCTACTGTACAAACAAATGCATTCCAACTGGGCTCAAATTACTCCAATTGTTCCCACGGATCTTCCAATCCCCGTAACGATGGCTAACATAAGCTTGAATTTAGATAAAGCCATCAGGTAGCAATTATGTCGTTTTTGAATGCTCTACTCAAACTCCCGGCCAGAATTCGCCCTCTCCACCATCGCCTCAGGGTGGTCATTTTGCATATGTTCACGGTTTGGTCAGCCCCCTGAGGCTACCGTACAGTGCCGAGATTGCCGTCTATTCTGGCAGCGGACGATCGGACAGAGTTTTTTTTTTGGGTACGACGATCGCAGACAAATCGACCGGATGTCGTGGCACTAACGTTCGGCTTTTAGCTTATGCGAACCTCTTTCTCCATTTTTCGCTCGTCCAAGCATCAAACACACCACGACGGACGCTGTTGAAGCAGGGGTACCTTTGCGGATGTGTACCGTAAAGATATGGTAATTTTGCTTGCACGGGAAGGTGAAGGATCGATTATCGCCGATCTTGTCGCTGTTGAAACGGGTTGATATAGGAAGTAGGCATTTTGTAGATTTCTATCACTATCGCTTAATCGCTTAGGTGTTGTTCTTGGTGAAGATTTTGATAAGATATTACCCATATGAAACTAATGAGCCGCAAAAGATTGCCATCAAACAAGAAGTGGAGAAAAACAATTAAGAAACAGTTTACATTGGATATTTCACGTCAGTTGTCTTAGCTTACTTCGTGTTGAAATGGAACACGGAAACGTTTATGCTCCGGCACTGGACCATTGATTGATCATGATGCCCTTCGGCGTATTTGCCCGCTGCATACATCCGCAAACCCTTATTGTTAAGGCGCAGTTAAAAGTCTTACGGTTTACCTACCATTCAGCCGTCATTCCATCGTCTAGCTACGCTTTGACAGTTCTATTGAGCCATACTTGAGCGCCGATCGCCGGAGGATCTTCATTGCAAGCTTGTACGTAAATACCGAACCCTTTTGGGCAACCAAAGTACACCGCAGTACACTTTAGAGGGGTATGAAAACAAAGTCAAGTTAAAAATAGTCAAGTCTAATCAAACAATGCGTGACACCCAGGCACGAAAATCGCACCCCAACTCAACCGTCGGTGCGCCATGCGTGTGAATTAATTATGTAAATATGCTGCCCCAAGAACTGCCCCCACCCCTTGTGTCAACTATCACGGGGGGTGGAGATGGTGACCGCACCGCAGGCCACCATAGGTCATGGGTGGATTTGATTGTTTTCGTATGGTTTGGTGTTTTGTAAAAGTCACTCACTCAGCCACTCGTTACGAGCTCATAGGTCATGGGTGGATTTGATTGTTTTCGTATGGTTTGGTGTTTTGTAAAAGTCACTCACTCAGCCACTCGTTACGAGCCCGTTGGTCAGAATTTGATCAGCTCAGCTGTGCTCACCCCCTCCGCCACTCCGGAAAGGTGCTAATTTCTGTTCTCGTTCACCTCTGCGTCCCCTCTTCATTCTTCCTTGAACCCCGCGGGCATGCTCGTGTCTGAATGCTGGTGGCTGTCCACTAATATTTGCTTTACATTTTAAAGTTCAGTTTTCATGCAAACGCGCGCGGCAAGACCACATTATGCTGTCCGCTTCACCCTTACCGGGGCGGGAGTACGTTCTTCGTGGCGTTTGTTTGCCGTTAGTTTGGGCGGGCTGAATTTTAACGCGCCCTCACCATTAGGACGGAGCCGCGGAGGCCACACAGCCTCACTCGAATGGGGGTTTTGCGTCCACGGTGTCCGGCGACCCTTGTCACTGGTCGGAAACGAGGAATCTTACGCCACTTAGAGCAACCGCCAATGATGTCACGAACCGACCAGAAGATTGGACATTTTGCGCGCGCGCGAAGGTCGTCTGCTTCTGCCAGGTGAATAGATGGGCAGAACATTTTTCGGCTACGCTTGGGCCCAAACCGTTTAATTGTTTTAACCTTCCCGTCACGGTTACGGTACAGCAAGCGCAAAACGTCAGCTCGCTGTAAAAGCAGTGTTTCAATTGGCGCGATGTTTTGTCAATGTCGCACTCCTCTAATGGCAGTGTGGCGTGTGAAAAATACAACAAACAAAAAACACCACGATACGGATTGAAACGCTAGTAACGCACACACTTATCATGGTGTTTTGATTTTAATTCCTCATAATATTCTTCGCTAATGGGTGCAATGTTTGGAGTGCGTGTGAGCATCAGTTTATATTCCTGCTCTGAGTCCCGCAGCATCTTAATCCGATTTGTCGATCTGCATCGTTAATTTGTAGCTTTTTAACGACCCTGTTGCGAGCGTTCGCGATAGTATGTTGCAATACACATTTTGCAATCAAATTGCCACTCCTTTGCAGTGTCACACGATCAGGTCGATAAGTGGAACGAGTTGAATGTGTTGCGTGTTTCCTGGTTTAGGTTGCTTAATTTCATACTGAGTATCTTAAGCTGACAGTTGAAAAGTCACATCTTTTCATTTTTTTATTTTAAAAAATTAAGAAAAATGTCTAAAAGTGGCATCCAATCAATTATATTTTATTGCAGTATTAAAAAAACATTTATCGCAGTAAGTTTTGAACCAGAATTCAATGTTAAGCCAGAGTTGAAAAATGAAGCTTGAATGAACCACTCCAATCACATGTGAGGTACATAAATTTTTGAGCATATTTTTGTTTAAGATTTTAAATATTATTTAATCAAAATTTGAGGCAAAGACAATTATATTTAATTTTAGTACCAATAAGACTATCATCGCAGTAATTTTTAAACCAAAATTGATTAGCCAAAAGTGAAACTCTTCGTCTCAACTATTTTTAAGGTAATTCAGTTCGCGATCGATTTCTTGTTTACAAAGTTTAAAACAAAATCGAATATGTTTAATCTCAGCACTAATAAAACTCTTACCGCAGTAATTCTATGAATCTTTAAAGCCCGAATTGATTGTCCAAAAACGAAACTACCCACTCCAATCTCTCGTGAGGTAATTGAATTTACGATCCATTTCTTTCTTCTCCATATCTCGGAAGCAAAAAAAAAATTGTTCACATTTCGCACACACGCTGTACAATCTTGACCAAAACCCGCTCTTTATTGCCCACTTTAGCTCGGCGCTTCTGCTTTTCTGCCGATGCAAAAGCGCACCCGCCACAGCCGGCCGCGATGTCACAGGGGGCCGTGCAATGCGTGCGCAATAAAAACCATCCCTTCAATCATCCCGACCCGACCCGGTGAACCGGTTGTGCAACCCGGCGACAACAACGGAGGGTTGCACGTTCGGGCACAATAATTCGTACTCAATTAAAAGCGATCATAACAGTGACAAATAACGAACATCGTATCGCATTAACTCGATAATGGAAACGACTTTCTCGGGTCATTTTTTTCACTTTAGCTCACGCCCGGGCGGTGTTTGTGTGTGTTTTTTTCCTTCCCATTTTCGACGTAATCCGATGGCCGATGGGTCGGCAGCGTGTTATAAAGCGCGACTTTAGCGCACCGTTTTTCGCGATCGTGTAAAATCGATCGTTTCGGGTGCAGGAAGTGTGGATATGCATAAAGTCACGCACACGGGGTGCAGGTTTTCTGGTGCGAAGCGGGCGTGTGTATGGTTGTTTTTTTTCTCCTTCTCCGCTCTACTCCTTCCCACTGGCTGGTTTTGCAGCTCGCCCCACAAATTTTTTGAATTAACACCCCGGTGACCCGGCCGGCATCGGTTCGCTTCGCTCCTGGTGAGCTTTCACACCTCGGAACTCAATACGCCCTTCTTTTAATCAGTTTTTGCAAGAAAGTTGCACAGCCTCCCCTAGTGCCGGTGATGTTTGCCATGATTAAGGTTATTTTAAAATTCGTGCACTCGTTTCGGAAATGGGATTGAATTGGAAAAAAAATCTTATCCTAGGTGTGCGTAATGGAAATGAATTGTGACTTTTTTTCGCTTTCGTTCAGTTCGATTCCGTGTTACGTACCGAATCGTAGTGAGAAATCGACTATTTCCACCGTTCAAAAGCTCAAACCGCCCTGAGGTTAAACGATTGGCGGAAATTGTTAATAATAAGAAAACAACTGGAAATGAAAGATCATCGCGAAGAAATGTTAAGCTGCTTGTACATGATTGCAAATTCCCAAACCGTGACAGACCGTGGGAGAAAGGAAGCGATAAAGTGAACAGTGAAGATGCTTAAAACATCGAACCCTCCGCAAAAAGTACAAAAAAAACAAACGTAAATTGGAAACGTGTGTGGAAGAACGTATTAAACAAGAACTTAACAGTAGCACAAAGGTACTTAATTCAGGGCAAAATTAAAACTAATTAAATACTCATGCAAATGAACATGAGCAACAGAGCTGTAATAATGTAAAAGCAAAATGGGACATAATTAATGAAACCATAAGGAAAGAGATGGGAATACGAGGAGTGACGTGGGAGGAATGCTTGTAGCCAGAAGGATATATCAAAACAAAGCAATGTTCGTTAAATGAAATAATTCATAAATTATATAGAATTAGTCATTAATAAAGCAGTTATAGACAGCTCCTTAATTAAAATAGACTTTTAGTTTGTAAAATACAGAGAATAAAGCGAATTTGTAACGATTTTATACAAAAAAAGTAGTAAGATCAAATAAAGACAGTTTTGCAATGTGAATATGCGAAATGCATAATGCAATGTTATGATACATGTACAAATGATTTTTAATTGTGTTTCTGAGGGACTGAGTCTGAGTGTAGTTTTGTTTTGTTTAACCTTTTCATCCAGGTTCTGTGATACACCAATTTAAACCGCAACACAATTGGACAATTAATCTGTAAATTAGTTTTTAAAAAATAATTAAGATGCAACTAATCTGCTTTTTCTAATGCTATAAAAAAGATTATAACAACGTAATAAGTTTTAACTATATTTTAGTTATTTCGCCATATAAGTTCGTCACAGTACTTCATAAAAAAATAATTAAAAATGAATGAATAATGAATATGGAGTGAATTTAAATAATGAATATTGAAATACAAGAAAATAATCAAAAACAACAACAACAACAACAACAAATATGATTTTGTTTTATCCCGACATCTTCCCATTGTGCTAAATGTGTAGTGCTAAATTATTGGCAAAGGGATGCGAAAAAAATCCACGCCTCGCCTGATAATAAATGTTCGCGATACTCGTGCCCAACGGTGGCCTTAGGCAAATTCACGGGCGGATATTAACGCCGATCAATGTTTATGGTGTTCATTTTGGCCGCATTAAGAGGATCTCAGCGGAAAATGGCCCACGGGGCGCGCAAAGAACTACCCTTAATCCAATCCGCGTAAATTCAGCCCGATATTGAAGGGTTTTTTTGCTGTTCATTTCGCATGCCGATAGCCCAATCGAACGTAACCTGCCGCCACGTTTGCCGCGGGCTTTTCCGGTTGCAGCGAAACGTAATTCAAGTTGACATTCAATGTGCTTTCGATTCCCTTTCATTTTTGCGACTTCCAAAACGGACCGGACACCCTAGGGCCCGGGTGCTTGCACAAGCGTTGCGGGAATTCCCTTCAGATCGGGACCGCTGTTGCTCGGTCCCGCTTTTCCTACGCAGGTGGAGTTACGGTGAGCTGGCCGCTCCACCCTTTGGCCAAATGGACGCGAATGGATTTGTTCCACGGGGTGATTTCTTGAGCTTTATTTTAGGTCAATTTTCGATTTTATGTTTTTTTTTTCTCTCCCCCCTCCCTTTTTCGACCGCGTTCATTCTTTCCATTCCGTTTGTCACATTAATCGTGACCATGCCCACATTGCGTCATCGGGTATGTTTGGCCCACGGTTGGGGCGATTTCCATAACGGTATCAGGCATGTTGGAAATTAAATCAACCAAGCTACTAATGCCGCCAAATGTTTGGGCGATTTTTGAGACTTGTTTCTTTCACGAACTTAGGGCCGGTAATCGTGGCGAAAAGTGGTAAGGGCGATACTCAGAATGATCTAGTCCAGTTCAACCTCACTACGGCCCAGGGCATGTACGGTGAGCGATTATAAAGTTTAACCACGTACGAATTCACGAACTCCCCGTTTGGTCCTTCCTCTGTACGGTGGGCAGGGAACGGCCAAATGAGCGTCAAAACAATGGCCATTAGCGCCGGCACAGTGGTGCGCTCGTGCTCAGGTAGTCAACGTGTGCTGTTACGCAAATGAATGTTCAAAATTTTTGCACGATTTGAATTTGCATCCAATGGTATCCATTTAATAATTGATATGCACATGGAACATGTAATAAATTAAATATGAATATATGAACAGAAACAACTAAAAACGAGGAAGTATTTAACGAGGAAAAGAATATTTTGAGTATAACAAATTAGTTCAAGTATGCAATTTGAATAACTAAACATGTTTTCTTTTCATTTCAGGTGAGCAATTCCGTTGAAATCCACGTGTAGGGTAAGAAACGCATAGAAAAGTAAACATTCTAAAATCATAATTCTTGGACTAAAACTAAAATATCACACCGTTTGATCTCAACCAACAACTTCCATGCACTATTTGTTAACCCTATACGCAGAGTGTTGTGTGGAAAATTGAAAAAAAATGTATATTCTATCAATCATGAACTAACTAACTAGCCATCGCCAGACATTGCGAGGTCTTCGCTAAGGCTTAAAATTACCTTACCAGTTAGGGAACCAGTCGGCAGACGAGGGATGATGAGCCTCCTACAAGCTCCCCCTGGTTTGCTCACTGCGCAATCAGCAACCCTTCCAATGTTTATGGTAATCGATTAATTTATCAGCAAAAGTGTCTCCTAACTGTTTGCATTACGCTTCGGAAAATGACTAGTCATCTGCTTCATCTGCTGTAAAGAAGCCATAAAGCAGCCAGGCAACTTTGCGTGCGTGGAAACCATCCTCACGCCTCATCACGAGCCACGCTGTCTCGGCCACGGGTTCGCGCCGGTTTAGCGCATTTCGCAACACGAACCGTGACATCTTTCTCTCGATCCCTCCCGTGGGGGAGCAGCGTCGTTTTGCGTGGATAGGGAAACTGGTTGGGATAAAATGGAAAAAGAGGAACTGGTCAACTTCCTCGTTTCGCAGCCTTCAATAGGCATGCGATGCTTTCGACGCGAAACATGACGCGTTTAGTACCTTCTTCGGTACGGCAGCGGGTTTGGCAGTGGAGGCTCTAATTGAGCTTTCGCCCTGCTGGAAACCACTCGGGACGATGGTGCGGATGGGGTAGTTGCGTTTAGCTTCGATTTAGCCACCTTTCCAAAGGCTGGCAGATGAGGTAGCTTACTTAAAGCTTACGGTTTTGATTTTTTACATTCATAATTGGTATTGGTCATATTGGTATTTTACCACGCAGTCATTTTTTCTTCAAAATTGTATAACTTTTTCTAGCGCTAGCTATTTCATATTGAAAAATTATTCATCTCATGAAAGCTCCTCCTAGTTTGCTTTATAAACACTGCTCATAATTCGCACCGCAGCGAGAAAGGTCGTTGAACTTGGGTGACAACAGATTCGATCACGATTCCAACGGACAATGCGCTCGTTCGCTCGTTCATAGTCGTGTGTGGGGTAACATCACGAAAAAAAGGTGTGTCCGCATATGAACTGGCAAATCCTCTTCATCCGCATCATGCCGGATATTGGAAGGTATATTCACAAGTTTACGTTCACATCACCTGTTGGCAGCAAACTTTACATGTGAGTGTACGATTTTCAAAAACATGAAGATCATGCCTCTAATTTGGAATAAGATTCAGCTTCGTCGTATACATTCCTCAATGTCTGTAGTAGTCGGCATGACGCACAGAACAGGCATCTAGGTCAGACGACATGAATAAGATATGATGCCTGCGACGCTAAATACGTCAAACCTGGTCATTTTTTTTGCGACACGTGACAAATATCCGAATACGCCCATAATCGCATTCAAGCTATGAATGACACTGCTGTCTACTTGGAGTGCACGGGAGTAGCACGTTTCGACCAACAAACAAAAAAGAGCAAAAACGATCCAAACTGCAACGACAATGTTGTACGAATCTAATGTGAGGTGCTGATATCAAGCTGAGAAATCGTTCATTGAACGCCAACTCCTGCTTTAATCAAGAACCCTGAACAAAAACTGCGGCACATAAATCATATTCACAATGACCGCGATGTGGTTCCCTCCGCACCTGGTGCTGTACGAACTGTTCGGGATGCTTGCCTGCTAAGCCATGTGTGGCCCTGCGACATACCACCACACGGCATGGCCTGCTGGCCCACTGCTATCTGTAATCTGCTTGCTTCGATTCAGGCGTTCAACCGTTCAATAAAACTTCCACACATTGTAAAGCCAGGACGGTGAATCATGTGACAGAAGCAACACAAAAAAAAATTGCACACTCAAGTTTGTGACCGAGTTTTGCGACTTTGACAGTGGTTTGATTTTGATAAATTTGAGTCACCATCAAGTTTGACATCTTTATTTTGCATTGGTATCGAAACGAAGCAGAAGAAAGAATGGTACTGGTTCAAGAATGTTATATAGTTGACTACTATTATTAAACACCGATTTCAATTGGAGTAGGCTGTGCGAATAATTGAGCTCCAGCTTCAAAAAGAGCCCTGTGACGAAGCATGTGATACACGACTCAACTTCTGGTCTAGCAGCTCATAAAACATGTCAAGTGTTTGTCAAACACTTTACCGTAAATGATCCTCTCATAGCAGTGCCAAAAGCTGTCGAGATCATTCAGAATCTTCATCAATACGCAGTGCCACAAGACGTATCCCGACCTTATAGACAAGTTCCCATCATTAGCTCGATTGTAGCATACGCACCAAAACAACAAACCACACCAACCTTCCACCAAACTCTAAAGGATCCTTGTGTGGCTGGCAAAAGCGGTCGCGCAGCATTAGCCCAAATGCTGACACTGTCCATCCTACGGATACCGCGCGAACTCTGATGGAATTGGAATTAACCTTTCATTTGGTTTTTGCTTTTTTGTTCGCCGTAAACTAATCCGTTGTTTGCACAGCAATCCATCATTTCTCTTTCTCCGCCTGCGAAGGTCACCCAAACGATGGACCGGCTCCGGGTGTTGTCCACGCCGTGTGGTCAACGGGCGGGATTGAGAAATGTAGTCTGCGACACCACGCGCACCATAGCGCACCGCAACGGGGGAGACTGTAGGGACGGACGGTAAAGTACTTGGGCGTCTCGAAGATTTCCGATTTTGTCTACGAAATAATTGAAACGGCGAAGGAGTAAAACAAAACGCTACTCAAGCTAAGCCGTTTCGCTGTTGGCTCGCGGGCCTACGGGCATATTAGGCGTTGGGCAAGATATGGATCTTACCCGGACACTTTCGACGCCTGTGCCCCGGATTGGATCGGTAAACATTGACAGAGGCACCTCCAAGTTGGTGTCTGGTCGGCGGAACCCTCCCCACGGATCGGATCACTTCTCAGAGGAGGCGATTTTCGGGCAATTTTCGGCAGTTTCGAACCAGTGTACCGTGACACAGCCGTACGAAAATGAGGCAATTAGTCAACGCGCAACGCACCGCACCGAGTGTGTGCGTGTATTTATTCGATTCGGTTCAAGCTGTGGTACCGAAAACATACCGTAGGGCTAGCTAATGTTGTGTTATGCCTTTTTTTCGGTATCGCTCGATGTCGAATCACTGCAGGCTCGTTGACAGGTCATGCTTACTCAATCATGCAGCACATTCGGGGGAAGGCCGGATGGCGTCTTAATCATGCCGGCCGAGTTTTGTTTGTGCGGTGTCGCGGTCGTCGGTATGTGAAACCGTATTAGCCACGAATTAATGGCGACGATGACAGATCGCCGTTTTAGTGTCCGATCCGCGCCGGGAGACCAAACATTTGATTCACTGCATGCTCGACTGCAGCCGGGCCCTGCTTGGTTGGGAAATTGAGTTGTGGAATGTCACAGGGACGGTAGCTAATGGCCGGACGGTAACGGGCGTGTTGGAATAGGTGTTTCTCCATCATTATTTCCATTTATTTTTTACTTGTAGGAATTGATTCAATTTTTCTTATATTTGACAATTGTTTGTTTCATATGGTTAATCAAGAACCTTTTCACTTTTCGTGGGATTGAGGACGTGTTCAGCTTTTTGTGAGATGTGACTTTATGATGAGATAGCTAAATAAGAACTCCGAACTGTTTGAAGCTGCTTCAAGTTTCTGTTTCATTACAAAACAAATAAAGAATACCTTCTAAATACTTATAAGACTTTTGAACAAAAGAATCAAGTAGAATTTCAAAAAATAAGTTTATCCTAATATTTTTACCCTTTTTAAAGTTTTTAATTTAGTTTTTTGTTCAAAATTTGAGGGACCAAATTGTATTGTAAATTTATTTGAAAATCCCTGATTGCTAATTGATTTGTTACATTATCATGTTACAGCATCATGAAGTGCTTTCGATAAACTCTCTTCATTCGTTCCTCCATTAAGTTTGCGATATTTATGTTCTTTAAAAGCTTTGGAATCTTTCGAGACGAAAAATGTAATAATAAGACACAAACGAACCACATTAATAAATATGTGATTAAAAAATACACTTCCGCTCGACTTATCAGTACAGCGCCGTTTACAAAAACACATGTTTTCAACCCCGGTAGTACGACATGTGACTCACATTCCCTTCACTTGCCGGCGCTTCTTATCCCCGGTGATTGACGGTAAAGGCCGTTCGGTAGCGAAAATCGCCGCCTGATAAAAGCTTTATAATTACGAGGGGAGCGCGCAAATTTCGAACCCTTCATACACGCAAATCCATTGAACTATTCGCCTTGAGCTGAGGTATCAAAACAAAACACCAAACCGATCCGTCATCGGTCCCAACGGATTCACCATCGTCATCGCCGTTGTCAGGACGAATCTTAAGCTTAGGAAAACGGTGCCATCCATAGTGTGCAAAACATTCACTTTCGAACCTCGGCGAGGAGAATGGGGGGTTGTCTTCTGCTTCATTTTTTCACACACACACTAATTAGTATAAGGCATCTTCACGTCCCATCAGCCGCGCGGTTCGGAGAAGCGTTCAGGACTTTTTTCGGTCCCAGTTCCCTGCGATTCACCTGAGATTCCACGGTGCGATAATCATTTCCTCTTATGCACAATTTGTCTTGCGTAGGTTCTTCAGTGTTGCGTTGTGTGTGTGTGTGCGGTTTTTTTGAACAACTCGAAGCTGTTGAGATTTTTACGGACACTCTTGTCCGAATTTGGAGAATGCCTGCGACGCTTAATGGTTTCCACTGTGTTGCAGGTTAGAAATGTTGCTAATTTGTGTGACCCTTCGCGCGAGATAGCAGACGATGCGGACGCTTTTGGTGCGTCGCTTTCATGGCCACCACCGTCGTCGGTGCGCGGGCCAGCCGCATCAAATTGATTAAGCTCATCTGCCACGGTTCGAAGGAGGGCAGGCGTCAGAAAAGGGGAAGGGGGGTCCGTGTTTCATCAGCACCGTTGCGTTATGAGCGTGCACCGTGGACGCCGGGAATTCACCTTTTGTCCGGCGGTGTCAGTTTGTTGCAAATTTCAGCACTTCAATGTCGCCGGAGTGACATTCGTGCGACATGGTTATGGCTAGGCAAAACGAAAGGTGTCCGTGTGACGCAGATCCTTTCCCTTTCTTGCATAATTCTGGCCGTACCGAACGGTTCTCCGCCAAGCGATTATTGTTGAGCTCCCCCTGGTTTGCTCACTGCGCAATCAGCAACCCTTCCAATGTTTATGGTAATCGATTAATTTATCAGCAAAAGTGTCTCCTAACTGTTTGCATTACGCTTCGGAAAATGACTAGTCATCTGCTTCATCTGCTGTAAAGAAGCCATAAAGCAGCCAGGCAACTTTGCGTGCGTGGAAACCATCCTCACGCCTCATCACGAGCCACGCTGTCTCGGCCACGGGTTCGCGCCGGTTTAGCGCATTTCGCAACACGAACCGTGACATCTTTCTCTCGATCCCTCCCGTGGGGGAGCAGCGTCGTTTTGCGTGGATAGGGAAACTGGTTGGGATAAAATGGAAAAAGAGGAACTGGTCAACTTCCTCGTTTCGCAGCCTTCAATAGGCATGCGATGCTTTCGACGCGAAACATGACGCGTTTAGTACCTTCTTCGGTACGGCAGCGGGTTTGGCAGTGGAGGCTCTAATTGAGCTTTCGCCCTGCTGAAGACCACTCGGGACGATGGTGCGGATGGGGTAATTGCGTTTAGATTCGATTTAGCCACCTTTCCAAAGGCTGGCAGATGAGGTAGCTTACTTAAAGCTTACGTTTTTGATTTTTTACATCCATAATTCTTAATGCGTTTGGTATTTTATCACGCAGACATTTTTTATTCGAAATTGTATCACGCTAGCTATTTCATATTGAGAAATTATTCATCTCATGAAAGCTGGAGGAGTTTGCTAGTTTGCTTTATAAACACTGTTCATAGTTCGCACCGTAGCGAGAAAGGTCGTTGAACTTGGGTGACAACAGATTCGATCACGATTCCAACGGACAATGCGCTCGTTCGCTCGTTCATAGTCGTGTGTGGGGTAACATCACGAAAAAAAGGTGTGTCCGCATATGAACTGGCAAATCCTCTTCATCCGCATCATGCCGGATATTGGAAGGTATATTCACAAGTTTACGTTCACATCACCTGTTGGCAGCAAACTTTACATGTGAGTGTACGATTTTCAAAAATATGAAGATCATGCCTCTAATTTGGAATAAGATTGAGCTTCGTCGTATACATTCCTCAATGTCTGTAGTAGTCGGCATGACGCACAGAACAGGCATCTAGGTCAGACGACATGAATAAGATATGATGCCTGCGACGCTAAATACGTCAAACCTGGTCATTTTTTTTGCGACACGTGACAAATATCCGAATACGCCCATAATCGCATTCAAGCTATGAATGACACTGCTGTCTACTTGGAGTGCACGGGAGTAGCACGTTTCGACCAACAAACAAAAAAGAGCAAAAACGATCCAAACTGCAACGACAATGTTGTACGAATCTAATGTGAGGTGCTGATATCAAGCTGAGAAATCGTTCATTGAACGCCAACTCCTGCTTTAATCAAGAACCCTGAACAAAAACTGCGGCACATAAATCATATTCACAATGACCGCGATGTGGTTCCCTCCGCTCCTGGTGCTGTACGAACCGTTCGGGATGCTTGCCTGCTAAGCCATGTGTGGCCCTGCGACATACCACCACACGGCATGGCCTGCTGGCCCACTGCTATCTGTAATCTGTTTGCTTCGATTCAGGCGTTCAACCGTTCAATAAAACTTCCACACATTGTAAAGCCAGGACGGTGAATCATGTGACAGAAGCAACACAAAAAAAAATTGCACACTCAAGTTTGTGACCGAGTTTTGCGACTTTGACAGTGGTTTGATTTTGATAAATTTGAGTCACCATCAAGTTTGACATCTTTATTTTGCATTGGTATCGAAACGAAGCAGAAGAAAGAATGGTACTGGTTCAAGAATGTTATATAGTTGACTACTATTATTAAACATCGATTTCAATTGGAGTAGGCTGTGCGAATAATTGAGCTCTAGCTTCAAAAAGAGCCCTGTGACGAATCATAATATACGACTCAACTTCTGGTCTAGCAGCTCATAAAACATGTCAAGTATTTGTCAAACACTTTACCGTAAATGATCCTCTCATACCACAGCCAAAAGCTGTCGAGATCATTCAGAATCTTCATCAATACGCAGTGCCACAAGACGTATCCCGACCTTATAGACAAGTTCCCATCATTAGCTCGATTGTAGCATACGCACCAAAACAACAAACCACACCAACCTTCCACCAAACTCTAAAGGATCCTTGTGTGGCTGGCAAAAGCGGTCGCGCAGCATTAGCCCAAATGCTGACACTGTCCATCCTACGGATACCGCGCGAACTCTGATGGAATTGGAATTAACCTTTCATTTGGTTTTTGCTTTTTTGTTCGCCGTAAACTAATCCGTTGTTTGCACAGCAATCCATCATTTCTCTTTCTCCGCCTGCGAAGGTCACCCAAACGATGGACCGGCTCCGGGTGTTGTCCACGCCGTGTGGTCAACGGGCGGGATTGAGAAATGTAGTCTGCGACACCACGCGCACCATAGCGCACCGCAACGGGGGAGACTGTAGGGACGGACGGTAAAGTACTTCGGCGTCTCGAAGATTTCCGATTTTGTCTACGAAATAATTGAAACGGCGAAGGAGTAAAACAAAACGCTACTCAAGCTAAGCCGTTTCGCTGTTGGCTCGCGGGCCTACGGGCATATTAGGCGTTGGGCAAGATATGGATCTTACCCGGACACTTTCGACGCCTGTGCCCCGGATTGGATCGGTAAACATTGACAGAGGCACCTCCAAGTTGGTGTCTGGTCGGCGGAACCCTCCCCACGGATCGGATCACTTCTCAGAGGAGGCGATTTTCGGGCAATTTTCGGCAGTTTCGAACCAGTGTACCGTGACACAGCCGTACGAAAATGAGGCAATTAGTCAACGCGCAACGCACCGCACCGAGTGTGTGTGCGTGTATTTATTCGATTCGGTTCAAGCTGTGGTACCGAAAACATACCGTAGGGCTAGCTAATGTTGTGTTATGCCTTTTTTTCGGTATCGCTCGATGTCGAATCACTGCAGGCTCGTTGACAGGTCATGCTTACTCAATCATGCAGCACATTCGGGGGAAGGCCGGATGGCGTCTTAATCATGCCGGCCGAGTTTTGTTTGTGCGGTGTCGCGGTCGTCGGTATGTGAAACCGTATTAGCCACGAATTAATGGCGACGATGACAGATCGCCGTTTTAGTGTCCGATCCGCGCCGGGAGACCAAACATTTGGTTCACTGCATGCTCGACTGCAGCCGGGCCCTGCTTGGTTGGGAAATTGAGTTGTGGAATGTCACAGGGACGGTAGCTAATGGCCGGACGGTAACGGGCGTGTTGGAATAGGTGTTTCTCCATCATTATTTCCATTTATTTTTTACTTGTAGGAATTGATTCAATTTTTCTTATATTTGACAATTGTTTGTTTCATATGGTTAATCAAGAACCTTTTCACTTTTCGTGGGATTGAGGACGTGTTCAGCTTTTTGTGAGATGTGACTTTATGATGAGATAGCTAAATAAGAACTCCGAACTGTTTGAAGCTGCTTCAAGTTTCTGTTTCATTACAAAACAAATAAAGAATACCTTCTAAATACTTATAAGACTTTTGAACAAAAGAATCAAGTAGAATTTCAAAAAATAAGTTTATCCTAATATTTTTACCCTTTTTAAAGTTTTTAATTTAGTTTTTTGTTCAAAATTTGAGGGACCAAATTGTATTGTAAATTTATTTGAAAATCCCTGATTGCTAATTGATTTGTTACATTATCATGTTACAGCATCATGAAGTGCTTTCGATAAACTCTCTTCATTCGTTCCTCCATTAAGTTTGCGATATTTATGTTCTTTAAAAGCTTTGGAATCTTTCGAGACGAAAAATGTAATAATAAGACACAAACGAACCACATTAATAAATATGTGATTAAAAAATACACTTCCGCTCGACTTATCAGTACAGCGCCGTTTACAAAAACACATGTTTTCAACCCCGGTAGTACGACATGTGACTCACATTCCCTTCACTTGCCGGCGCTTCTTATCCCCGGTGATTGACGGTAAAGGCCGTTCGGTAGCGAAAATCGCCGCCTGATAAAAGCTTTATAATTACGAGGGGAGCGCGCAAATTTCGAACCCTTCATACACGCAAATCCATTGAACTATTCGCCTTGAGCTGAGGTATCAAAACAAAACACCAAACCGATCCGTCATCGGTCCCAACGGATTCACCATCGTCATCGCCGTTGTCAGGACGAATCTTAAGCTTAGGAAAACGGTGCCATCCATAGTGTGCAAAACATTCACTTTCGAACCTCGGCGAGGAGAATGGGGGGTTGTCTTCTGCTTCATTTTTTCACACACACACTAATTAGTATAAGGCATCTTCACGTCCCATCAGCCGCGCGGTTCGGAGAAGCGTTCAGGACTTTTTTCGGTCCCAGTTCCCTGCGATTCACCTGCGATTCCACGGTGCGATAATCATTTCCTCTTATGCACAATGTGTCTTGCGTAGGTTCTTCAGTGTTGCGTTGTGTGTGTGTGTGCGGTTTTTTTGAACAACTCGAAGCTGTTGAGATTTTTACGGACACTCTTGTCCGAATTTGGAGAATGCCTGCGACGCTTAATGGTTTCCACTGTGTTGCGGGTTAGAAATGTTGCTAATTTGTGTGACCCTTCGCGCGAGATAGCAGACGATGCGGACGCTTTTGGTGCGTCGCTTTCATGGCCACCACCGTCGTCGGTGCGCGGGCCAGCCGCATCAAATTGATTAAGCTCATCTGCCACGGTTCGAAGGAGGGCAGGCGTCAGAAAAGGGGAAGGGGGGTCCGTGTTTCATCAGCACCGTTGCGTTATGAGCGTGCACCGTGGACGCCGGGAATTCACCTTTTGTCCGGCGGTGTCAGTTTGTTGCAAATTTCAGCACTTCAATGTCGCCGGAGTGACATTCGTGCGACATGGTTATGGCTAGGCAAAACGAAAGGTGTCCGTGTGACGCAGATCCTTTCCCTTTCTTGCATAATTCTGGCCGTACCGAACGGTTCTCCGCCAAGCGATTATTGTTGGTCCAGTGCGAGGGAGCCGTTTCGGGAATTTCTACCACCACGGCGGGAAATTGCGTAAGTTGGGTAAACGGTTTTTCAGTGTTCAAAACGCGGTCCCTATCAATCGAAGATCACTCCAAACACTCACATCACGGTTCACCCAGGCTTCCCGATGCATCGCTTTCGTAACAAAACTGCTGGCCACTGTTTACAACACGCGTGCATATAAAAGGATGACGTTCGGACATCAACCAACAAAATAAAAGGGCGCCGGTGTCCCTCTCTCTCCACGGAGATCCCCGTCAAATGGACTACGTTCAATCATCGGAAACCGCCGGTGGCAACTTTCTTTCCCTTCGCATCACGCACCAAAGAGCGCAGGTATCGGTGTCCGTTTGAAAAATGACCAGCTAATTGGACCGTCTGGAAGCTCACTTAAGCCGCCGACAAATTGTTGCCGCCACTCCAGCAGAACAACGGCACGTCCGAGGGAACCCTGAAGGCTGGACCGCTCGCCTTGTACAGCGACCGGTGTTTGGTAGGCTGGTTTTTCTGATTTAAAACGGCTGGTTATGCAGGGATTAGCGGTGCATTTCGATTTCGGGTGTTAATTGACCCACCCGTTTGCACTGCGGACAGCTTTATATTGCATCTCGCGCGCCCGGAGGTTCAACGGTGCTGCCGGACTTTGAGAGAGATCTAATGGTCATTATCGTTAGGCGTGTGTTTTTATCTTGATTAATGCGTATCAGTAAATCGTGCGACTCGTGTTGCATTGTGAACGATTTTCGGGTGCTTATCAGTAGCATTAATTAGTGGCCATGTTGTGAAAGACTATGGGCCGACAGCGATGACGAATGGTATCATTAAGAGATTACAAACGCATCTGGAACAGACAAAACATTGCAGCTACACAGTCATTTGCATTACTAATGTAGAGACGATTCAAAAGTTTGAAGAGTTTATTATGAAGGCAAAAAGCTTGAAATATGTTTGTAAATATAGCAGCTGAAAAACACAAATTTTCTACACCGACGATGTTCCTTTGTAGGATCGTATCTCTTCAATTGGGCTACAGATACCTAGAAAAAAAAACAAAGTGTGGTAACAAAGTCATGGTACTTATTATAGTTAGAATCGTCCGTTTAGCCCACAACGTATATCTATTGGAAGAAATCTATTCAGAGCTTCCTAACCTTAGAGATTCTTCACTACAACCGAATACTACTTTTGATCTTCACATTCCACAATACTCCAGTATGGTCCTATACCCATACGCCAGAGGTGTTAACGAACGCATCCCGGCCCACGCGGATTCCAAAAAATCGCTTCACGGCTCGGACGCTCGGCCTAGGAAGGTGAAAATTATGCAAAATGCTAGCGCCGCCTTCCGTTATCCCAGCATGGGTCGGCAATGGGGACATTGCCACATGACATGACGCTGAAATCAATTTCACCCGGGCTGGCTCTGAGTGATCGATCGAAGTTCGAAGCACTGTGTGCGATCGGGACTCAGGTGGATCATTATCAAATGTTAACCAATTGCCGGTGGAACTGGACCAACGTCGTTCGTCGCGTTGTGCGCATGTTTGCCGTCCGTTTTACTCATTAATAATACATAATCAAGCGCGATCGCGTGCATCATGTTCTGGTCTATTATTCAAATTCTCACGACGGTAGCGTACGTGCCCGTAGCGTTCGAACGCGCAACAAACCGAGGTGTTATTATTTGGCATGGCTTTGTCTCGCATTGAGGAAGAATACCGGGAATGGTTGGAACGATTTGCACCCATCAAGACCCATTACGAGGTAGGGTTTGGTGTTTTCAATCTGGGCCTTAGACGACCGGTCAAGACAAGAAAATTCCGTTAAGGCCACGCGTGCTCTTTAACTGAACTCATGCCAATGAATGGTTTGTCCGGCGTTCTCCAGCGTATTAGTATGCCACCCGTGTGACTTACTGCTCCGCACGAAGTCACGGACGAGTTCCCCGCTCCCCGAACGGTAGCTCGCAGGAGGAGTGAAATGATCTTGCCGTCACATCGGAAAAGGGCCCGTCAGTATCTGAAGCGCGCGGTGAATGGTGCAGCGAGCGAGCAAATCTCCGGGCATGTAGCAGAGCAGACAAGATGGAAGGCGTCAATTAGAGGGCGCACTCGAAATGTGTCAGCTACCACCGGGGAAATACCGCCTACGGATAAAAAGGGCAGCACCGGCGGCCAACCGCATGGGGAACAATTCATTTGGTTCTAAGTGGATCGCCCGTTTGTTTGGACAATCTTGGGTGACCTTTCCGAAGCGGGCAGCTTGTGGGAGCCGACGCGGTTCTAAGGTGCACCAGATGTAGGGGCGTTCCGAGTTGGTACACCCGACTGCCCTAGTTCGCGCCCTGGTCTCACGATTGGCCGCCGAAATAGTGCACCCGATGTGGCCAAATCCCCAACCCGCGAGACTCCGAACGTCCCAACGTGCGGAGCCCGATTTGTGATTGATAGATTCGACCAGAATGAGCTCCCATTTGGCGGCGGACACTCGCGCGGCCATATTTGCGAACAATTGATTTTTGATTGATCGCATAACCTCGCGGTCTTTGGCGAACCCAAATGCGACCCGCGCCGGCTTTTTGTCGTTGTTTTGAATGGACAGTTCACAAAACTTCTGAACCGCCACCGGACCAGAGGGCTATTGTTGATCCTTTCACGCCATAACGGCGGCGGATGCAGTTCGTGACACCGGACCCTTCCCCGGTCCCGGTCACGCCGGAACACACGAACTAGAGCAGCGGCCGAGCGCGCTCTTGGGGATTCAGCTGTCACTCAGGAGTCGCCGATCATGGTCCGTAATGAACGGCAAGTGCCACCACTGCCTACTGGTTACACCAGCTGCCGCTTCCCCTTTATGGATGGCGTTTGTTTGTTTTTTCAATTGTCCACCTAATCTCACACCTCTGTGCCAACACATACTGCCAGCGAGCAGCGCCCGTCCCGGGAGATACGGGAGTCTTTAAATGGAAGTGTGATCGGCTGGTGTGCCTTTTTCATTTGCTGTCACATTTTTTTATTTTTTCGTTGAGATTGCAAAATTCAACTTGCAGGTTGAAGATGATTTATGAAGAAAAGCTCGTTAGTGGTAATTAAAAGCTATATTTCCCTTCTAATTTGCAACGACACCTTTGCGTGATATTGCAGAGTGCCATCTGGCACCGTCAGCAGGATTTTGAAGCAGAACAACCTGAACTAGGACACTCGAGACGTTTGAGACTCTCATTTGAGCGCTTCCTTCCAAATTTTTGCCACATTATTAATCGTCTTCGCTCGTGACGCATGAGCTGTCAGATTTGAACGGATTCGCAGCCTACTACTCGACCCTAACGATGAAGAAGATCGTGACGCGATGATGGGACGACAAAGCCGATCGATTTGCCGTCTCTTTATGTCGTTAAAGCGACGATATCTAATACTTTTGCAAACTACCGGCAGCACCTGACCTCCGCTTCGAGTGTTAAATGATCCCGCTGACTGCTGTCGCTGTGAATGTGATGTGGATTTTTTGTCTATGTTTCTTGGTGTGCACATTTTTTTTCGCCACCTTTTTTCTTGCGGTGCGCCCCGGGACCCGCGAAGTGTAATTACGCTCGGGCGCTTATTGGTGTGGGAACAAAAGCCGGGACAAGGTTTGCCGCGAAAAATAACAAAATAATAATAACGCACCGCACCGGACCGGTGGCGGCGCAAGTTCGCAACACTGTACGCACCACACCGACGGCCACCGGAGGTCGCCACCGTATTAATTAAGTGATTACAGGGTTCCCATCGACCTCAACCAGAAGGGTGCGTTTTGGCGGCTCGTCGTGTGTACGCACTCTTCTGCAGCTGCAGGTAGTGGTGGTGGTGGCGGCGAAGAATTCTGACCAAACGTTCCTCACCAAATGCCTATTCCACCAACTCCGGCTCTGACCGATAGTGCGCGAAATTAAACTCAAACCCGCGAATGTTACGAAACTTCTCCCACCAGTCGCACCAACGTGCCAACCTCGAGCAACGTTGGAGTCGGTGTGGAGTGACTCGCTGTGAATTCCATGCCGGAGTCGGAGGCCTGCGCGGAACGCAAGATCTGCGCTAAAGAAGTGTTGAATCGGTGATTTCAGTGGAGCCCGCAGGCGCCTGCAGAGGCGTGCGAGGTGCTCGACCACCGCTTCGGAACTCGCGGCGCTTATCTGCTGGTGAGTTGTACCTGCGGAATCGAAGCCTCAGAGCTGGGCGTCGGCCACGGCGGGTCACGCGTGCGTGGGATAATTGGGTTAATTGAGCTTTACCGTCCCATCGCGGCCAGCCTCCACGCTAGCACCGGGTTCGATACCTGTCTGTCGGTGTAGACTGCAGCCAGTGCCAGCTACTGATTGCAAATTGTGGATCGGAAGTACGGCACACCGCAACATCTCGTACAATACCTAGTTTCGTTGCAAACATCGCTACGCTAGACCTTTCTTGTCCAGGTTTGGATGCAGTAGTGAACAGCCAACAGTGGACTCGCTATCGGCATACAGACTTTCCGCTTGACTTCCCCCATAAACAATCCACAAACACATGTTCCGATGTAGGATTAGATTAGGTTAGGTATGTGCGCCCGCTCGACTGTTTGGGATTTGCCAAGCCCCATTAAACGGTTGATTCGGAGACCGCGAAGAAACGCAAATGAACCGCATCAACGCGTCACGAATTTTCTAACTCCAACCTTGCGCGAATTACCCGTGGCACCCGTGGCACCGCGGACAGATTTCTTCTCGAGCCTCAGTCGGACGGTGCAGCAAACAGAAGACGTGAAGTGGCCACCTTCCCACCACCGCCCGTGCTCCCTGCGACTACTACCAGCTTTCTATTCCGCCTTACGCAACCTCTCCCTGCGTGTTCGCATCAACCCCGGCCGGGTTCAGTTGACAAACGAAGAAGTCAAACAAGTCCGCGGCTGCCTCTGCCTCTGTTTTGTTCGTTCGGTGTGCGTTCGATCTCGTGGTTGCGTTGCGATCTCGCACCCGGGCTCGCAGGTTACAGTTTTTTTTTTGTTATTCAAACGGGTGGCAAAATCTGGAGTACCCCACCCGGAGGCTGGGACACCTGGCGGGAATTTTGGAGCACCACTAGGCGAAGTTAGGATTTCGGAGGGTACCGCATAACCGCTTTCGCAGCGGCTGGAGTTTTTGTTTGAATACATTTATGCCCGGCGGGTTTGCGTCCGCAGAACGTCAGCTAGTGTCCTGTGTGGCACCCCGATTCGGTTCGGTGTTCTCGCTGCGCGCTCGAGACCCCTTTTTTGCCAACAAATCGCGCTCATGCTGCGCTGTAAGTCCGGCCACGCGAGCCGGCCGCGGCTGAATTATTCATGTCGTGTAATTTTGCAATCGATCGAATTTAAATAATTCATCGGCCGGGCCGTGCGCGTGGTTCGGTTTTTGGGACGGCCGGTCGTGTCGGGTCGCCTTTCCTGCGGGAAATTGCTGAGCTCAGGTTGGGCTGCATTGTATATCGGTCAAACCCGCGCCATCATGACAGGGACCGAAGCGGCACGAAGCGGCGTCAGGTATGAGCCACTTTTGACAATATCTCTACCGCGACAAGAACTGGACCGTAACGGTTGTGTGTAATTCTGGAGGTCCTAATCAGCCACCATTTACAGGCAGCGATGGTACCGCGATACCTCTGCAAGATTGACGATCCCAAATGAACCTCCCGGTTGCATGATCTTTAATGTGCGTTTTGGAGGCCCCTCCACGATTCCTGCGTAATATCGTAACGAGATCCGTCCGAACCGATGAGCGCTGGCACCACGGCGCTGATACGTTCTCGCTCGAGCCCTAATTTCACACCTGAAACGAGCAATAAATAGTCGCAATTACAGAGGGAAAACGAGGTGGAGAGTGAGAGAAACAACAACAAAAAACAACCTCTGCCAAGTTGATTTGAATTTCGACACGCACAACCGTCAAACGAGTTGTCAAACGAGTGCCGGTGTCTGTGGCGCTTTCCAGCCCAGCGCAGGCGCTCTTGCTAAATGCTTTCATTCGAAAATTAATTATTTTGCTATTAGCACTGGCCCCAACAGCGGAGGCTGCCAGCAGCAGTACGCCGCCTAACCTTCACTTTGGCTCACTTTGGACGACTTTGGCGAACGGACGAAACGGAGCAGCTAAATTGGAGCTTCGCCATCAATTGGGTCTGCGCAGTTTGCGCACTCCGCGCGACGCGTGCTGCTTGACATTACAATTTTCTGCACATTCAACAACGCAAACGCACAAAAAAGTGGCGGCGTTTTGCTCTCCCGGTAATTGCACGATCGTGCCACGGGCTCGAATGCGAGTTACGTCCCAAAAATGGAACTTGGTTCTGCGATTTCTGCTGCTTCCCGCACTCTCCAACATCTCCGATGTCCCCGCCCAGAACATACCCGCATATCCAGTAGCGGCGGAGTTTAATCGAATTTTTCGAACCAACTGCGCCGTGCTCCGGTACGAATA
>KZ072731.1:213798-229915 GCA_002091845.1 Anopheles cracens | reverse complement strand
GAATGTTTAGGTAAGTGTGGAGAAAACAATGCGTGCTTTGGAAGTGTTGTTTAATTTTATTCGTTTTTATTTCCTCTCGCACTGTAGGATTGGTCGGTTGTGAATGGTGTCAGGTTGACGTGGATGGAGAAAACAGACTCAGCACACCGTTCTGTACGGCTCAATTGTCGTGCTTTAACGGAGTGTTCGGCGCACCGACACCGTACGGGGACGCTGCGTACACCGGCAACAACATGGAGTCGATCTTACCACCCGCTTACAGCTCGATCGGTCCCGTTGCCGGTGCCATCCTTGCACTCTGTCTCGTCGTCGGATTCGCGATGTATTGCTTCCGCCAAAATGCCGACCAGAGTGGTGCATCAGAGCAGCTGTACGACGATCTCGTTGCCGATCACTGTCACGGATTGCCGTTGTCTCGCTTCGATCTGGATGACGGTGGTCCCTTCGACGACTGCGACATTAGTCGCACGAACGCAAAACAAAACCTGTTGCTAAACGGACAACAAAACGCCAACTACATGATCATTCCGAACGTAGCCTCGCCCTACCAGATGTCGGCGGACTACCGGCGTCCGAATGGTGGTGGTGGGGGAGGATCATCCGATCACGGCTACTCCACTATGACGCACCACGAGGAGTCGGAACATCTGTGTCTGTCGAATGTGGACCCGCAAGGTATCGCCACGGCTCATGCCAATGTTGGTGGCACCGGTAAGCGTCTTTCGATGTCGGACAGTGCGTCCATCAGTACGTCCGTCTCGAGTCCGTACAGCAATCACACGGGTGGTCCCGGAAGTTCGTTCCTTTCGAAACCACCGATGCTGAACGAGACAAAAATTAACGGCACGAACATCGATCGGTTCGCTGATCCATCGATGCAAACGTTGCTACCTTCGCCGACGTCCGTTTCTAGAACGGGCGTTCTGGGGACGACCGTGCTTCCTCCAGGCTCACCAGTTTCCAACACTACCAGTGGGCATCACATTCTCGTCCCGGTAACCGTCCATCGAAACATGGAAGTTTCCTAGGTGTAGTAAGGTAGAAGAAGGTACCTTTTGTAACCTTCAATTCGTAGAGCAAGTGCAAAGATTTCCCACCAACCACCCAATGTGGACGGAGGGTGCGTGTATAGTTTATCAGCATTTCCTTCACATTGATCGAATGAGATTCTTCGTATAAGCATCAGCCAAACGCATTTGAACCCCCAGTGGTATCAGTATCAATCAAATTTTGTTGTCTTTTCAGGGTTTTGTAGGTCAATTGTACATGTCAACGGAAATATTTTCATAACGAAATGTTTTATATTTTTTCGGAATGTATATTCTGATACTTTGCATCTCTTTTGGTCTGGACTATATGACGTCATACTACATCGTTGTATCGTGAACTGTACCAGAAAAACACAACACGAGTTACTACGAAAAAACTAACCATCAACCTAAAAACAGTTTCATTTGTAGTGTTTTTGTCCCAATGCTACATCTAAAGCTGGATTGTCAATTTTACATGCCTAGGTCCATGTAAGATTCGATATTTCCTATCGTTTAAAGCACGGTGCCGCCGCAAATTCAACCACCTGGCGAGTGGACAAAACTGTAGGTCATACATTTTATCTCCAGAATCAAACGTGCGCATTTTTACTACAACATTGATTTGTTTATTCATCGCAATATGCGATAATGACGTTTCAACAACAGCGTGCCTATAACATGCACTTCAATGTATCGTGATGCGTTTAGTAAAATCAATATTGAAAGCGTTTTTCAAATCAGGATGAATGCTAGCACACCAGTGTGAAAAATAAGTAAGTGTTTCAGTGTAGAAGCACATGCTTTCGAGCCGGTCGAGTTCGGACGGTCCGATGGGTACAGCTAGGCTATCCTGATGGTGCTAAGATTTTCGCACAAGCTGTCAACACTAGACCGTTCGGTAACACTCGACACGGCGCTGAACGTGTTAAATTGAAACATTTAAAAGATCACTGTAAAACCCTGCATTTACCCATACCTCATTCCAGAATTAAAATCAAAGCCACTCAACGAGAGCGATTCATTTTGCGCTGATAGTAACACGCTCGTCGTGTTACACGCCCTTAAACACTCTTAACATCACTTTTACAAGAACAACAAAAAGAGACTGAGATTACCCTCGAAGAAAGTTCCGCGGGCTGGAAAACGGTGCCGAACGTATAAATAGCTGCCAACGAAAAGTAGTACTCTACACGGAAACAGAGAGATGGAGCGTTTATTGCCTCCTCAAAAAAAAAATACTACGAGAGACGCTTGCCTTTAGATTACATTTTTGTTACTGTTTAAGATAGGTTAAGATTTATAGAGGGAAAACGAGCTGCAAACGCGAACCTGTTCGCGTATTTTTTATGTGTCGCTTGTGACGAATATTACAAACTGACCGTGTAAAGAGAACGATCTACCGCTGTCCTAAAGCACTTTTTGCTAACCACACTTACGCTTGTATTACGTTGAATAGAAAACGGTTGTACCTAGACGCAATGAATGGGAGCAGATGTTTATAGCCGGTGTCGGTGATTATTTTATCGTGCTATCGGTCGCAGGCTGCACGATTTGTTCTGCACATATCAGCTCAGTTTCGTCGCGTTGTTCTCTTTTAGTAACAAATCGTTGAGCTATCGCTTGTTATACACCTGCGCGCGAAGGGATTACGATCGGTCGCGATCGCTGCCAGCTTAAATACCTAGATGATGTGCTTCCTGTTTTAATGTGCAGCTTTTTAGATGTAATAATTTTCTTTGTACAAATGTGATCGTATTTCCTGAATCCTTTTTTTTTTTTTGTAATGTTAAGGAGACGCTAACGCATATACCTCTAGCCAAGCGTAATGTCCGCTAGCAGCAGCAACAGCAGTTGGAAGAGATTTTTGTAGCATGTATGTAAAGTTCGTACATTCAAAACGAAAGAGATGGCCGAGTGATGGAAATAGTAAACTTTATATGAAGAACTAAATAAAACTATTTAACAGATTTCATTTAAAACAACACAGGGTTTATATTTCAGATTATCCGAAACTTAAAAATGTTTCTCTCTCGTTTGATTTTTTTCATCTGTTGGTAAATTTTTGCTTTTGTAATATCAAATTTTAATTAAGATTCGTCTGCTCTTTAAGGCGAGATGTTGAAGAAACATTATGCAGACATATTTTTGAACTAAATTTTATGAAACTAAAAACACGCGAATACTCTATGCTCGTCTCGTTTTCTCGTCGCCTCTGCACTCCTTCCACCACGGTCAAGCTTTGTTTACATTAACTCTGAACTGTCATCACACAGCTTGCGTTGGTATTGGTGAAATGTTGCTTGTTGATACCGCTACTGGGAGTGATTACATTTCATCAGATCGTTTTTTTTGTCTGCAATTGGCAAAAAGATTGTTGTTTCGATGCGAGTGTTTGCCTGTTTAGCCTTCGAAATAGTAAAGTTTTAATCGTGCATATCAGCCATGGCCACGAAAAACATCTTCTCCAAGCATCTTCCGAACGTGAAGCTGGCCACTCGCTTCGATGCAGATGGTAACGAAATTCAGGTAAGTGTATCTTTTGCTGTGTACGGAGCCCACATTGCATTGATTGAGATACTGCCGCTCCACTACAGGTTGAAAAGCGTGAAGATGAAGAGCAAAAGCGAAAGGAGCAGGACATTATCGATACGCTCGTGGGAGCCGGATATTACCGGGCGCACATTCACGGTCTATCGTCCTTCGACAAGATAGTGGGCGGTATGACCTGGTGCATCGAGGCCTGCGACTATGACGTCAACGTGGATCTTTTGTTTCACGAAAACCTAACCATCGGCCAGAAGATGTAGGTATCCAAAGAATCCGTACAAGTTTCTCCTCCGTGGTTTAATTACATAGCGTCCCCTCGTGTTGGCAACCCCACACAGTGCTCTGACGGAGAAAATCGTCGCCGTGTTGCCGCGCATGAAATGTCCCTTCCTGATCGAACCGCATCAGATACAGGGGCTGGACTTTATCAACATTTTCCCTGTGGTGCAGTGGCTGGTGAAACGGTCGGTGGAGAACCGCAGCAAAAAGGCGGACACGCTCCGGAAGCTTGCCTCCACACAGTTTCAGAACCACTTTACGCTGGACTCGGATCGGGAGCTGCAGCGGCTGCGTGTGAAACAATTGGCCCATCTGCAGGCAATCGAATCGAAGTATCTCCCGAAGCGGCAGTTCAAGCTACGCAAAGCAGCCGGTGGCGGATGGATACCGGTACGGCCAAAGGATGCACCGGAACAGGAACATCCCGATGGTGCGCCAGCGACGGAAGGTGAAATGGAACAGGAGGAGGAGCTGGAGGATGAGGAAGAGGTTTCGTTGTCCACAGAGCGGGAGGTAGGATGCTTAACTTTATAGGGATTTATGTTTTACGTTATCTTTTATGAGTTTTGTTTTATTTATTTATTTTTTAGATTAATTTTGACATTTTGTTTAAAAGCATCGCAAGGGAGGTAATTTCGTTTCTTTCTATACCTTGTGAACATAGGCTTTAATTTATCTTTCCTCGAATACATTTCAGCACAATATTCCAATAGAGCTTACGGACGCTGATCAATCAGCTTTAACGAAAAAATATGACGACATCAAGCAGAAACTTCCGCCACAATCGGTGGAGCATGTGTCCGAGCGGAACCGTATTAAAACACAGTTGGCCCTGAAGCTTGCTCTGAAGAAAAAGCTTGAACACGCTCGCAACGAATGTGATCAGCTACGCAACACGGTCCAAGAAGAAGAGCAGCAGTTGCAAAGAGCCAGTGACCACAAGGAAAGTCTCGAGGAGGAAATACGAAATCTCGACAACCTGGAAATTACGGACGATAATCAAAAGTTTGTAAACATCGCAACCATCGGACTTTAGAATGCATGCTAATGCTGCTTTATTTTGCAGAATTCTAGATCACGTCAAAGAATTGGTGTTGAAGAACGAACGAATGAAGAAACAAGAAACACAGTTTAAGGAAAATTGTAAAAAGGAGTTGGCCGAATTACAACAAAAGATTGAGTGAGTAGCAAGCTTAAAGTAGCTCTTCGTATGCTGTAATTAATAATGTGCAATTTGTGGTATTAGGAAAGCGGAAACATCAGACCCGGATGAGGATATGGTGGAGCTTCAGAGGCAATTAGATATGGAGCAGGAACGATTAAAGTCGCTCCGTTTGCAACTGGCAAAGAAGAACCGATCTTATGTAGCCGTTAAACGTCAATTAGACACAATTCCCGATCGCACGGAGTTGGCCCAGTACCAGAGAAGGTTTCTAGAGTTGTATAATCAAGGTGAGAAGTTGTATTTCTACCACATTCGATATTCTAACCCACCTGGTTCTGTTCTCTCCAGTCAGTGCCAAGCACCGTGAAACGAAGCAATTCTACACTCTGTACAATACACTGGATGACACCAAACTCTACCTGGAGAAGGAAATATCGCTGCTTAACTCTATCTACGAAAACTACGCAAACGCCATGCAGTCCCCGCACTCGCGCGAACAATTTGTGCAGCAATTTGAAACCATCGTCGAAGGCATTCGTGCGACAAAGATTAAGCTGAAGAAAAAATGCGACGATGAAAAGGCCAAACGCGATGGGCTGAACACACAGCTACTTTGCCTGGTTGAACAGCAGCGCAAATACGCAGCCACGGTCAAACAGCTCACGATGGAGTGTCAACGGAACGAGGCCCTCATGCAGCACCTGAAAGCGCTAAAGACTGCTCAAACCTCTCAAACGCAGCAACCGTAAGCCATCGGAGATCGCTCTGAAGAAAGTTAGCATTCCGCACGTCCACTCACTCGCGGTGCGCAGGTTTAGAAGCCCGAATATATACTCCAATTACTTTATCCGATCAACGACTAGCTAAGGTTTTATTTAGCCTCCCTTGGAAGCGTCTGTACTTTCCGGCGGCTGCGGTACTTCACGCAATCTTTGCATTTTAATTTCTCGCTCGACGTAGTAGTTGAGGTCTCGCAGCGGGTGGTAATAATTATGAACAACCTGAGATCCGACGAACATGGAAAGCAAGGAGGCCGCCATGAAGGTCAGATACTGTCGCATGGGAACACCGGCTGGCATGATTATACACCGACTTGCACAATCTTACTCCCGTGGAATTGGTTCCAGCAGATGTAAACGTAGCTTTTCTTCCACGATTTCTTTCGCCTGTCGTTTCTTGAATGTATTATCTGCGGAATAGATGACGGTTGATTAATACGTAAACTTGAATGTTTTGAATTAACTTGCTTACAAAAATTAGTTTCTCCCACGCGCCAGTGGATCATAGAAAATTCCAACGCTGCTCCGAGCCCGAAAAATATTGGCAAAAACCGGTAGATGCCGAACGTCTGCTTACCGGGCCATCGGTCCAAAAACTGCTTCAACGTACTGCTTTTCCGGACAATCATTTAAAACGATTGAATTAGCACGACATCGATGAGATGCGGCTATGATAAATTTTAAGCAACACAAAATTCTGCCAACTTTTTACATAATTCCTTGTTGTGACATTTGTTCTGCATGTTTCTGACAGTTTCTTTTATAAATAAAACTCCAGCTGCGTTTCTACAGGGATGACTGTTGTACGATCCCACAGGGGCGAGGGAATCACAACATTGGGCTGTCAAAATTGTCAATTTCGCCTGAGAGGGGTTGTGTTTGCACGTGTTTCTTGTTGTGCCTCAAATTAAAACTCTTTTCCAGTGTATTTTTATAATAAAATACAGAACATCACGATGGAAAGCGACGATGATTTCGACCATCTGATCTCCAACAACGTCAGCGAGCTGAAAACCGAAATGGTCAACGCGAAAACGTCCGGCGGGGCTGATGAATCGTCCGATGAAGATGAAGTGTCGATCAAATCGGAAGTAGAGGACGAGGAGGAAGATGCCGGAACGACGATGATTGCGGCAACAAGCGCAGTTGATTCAACCCTCGATGTGACCATCAAATCGGAGCCTGAATCTAGTGACGAAGATGAGCAGGATAGTGCCGGGAAAGAAGCTCTTATTTCCAGGTACCTCAGCGTTCTCCGGTCGAAGGATCTTGGGTCGGACGCGTCGTCGGATGAGGAATCGATAAAGTCAGAAATCGACGACGAAGAAGTTTCCATAAAATCAGAAAATGATGACGAGGAAGGTTCTATAGAATCGAATAACCTCGATGATGATATCTCCGTAAAATCGGAAACCGAATCAGAACGGTTGGACGCAGAACGAAGTGAGGCGAAAGACGATGAGCCGGGAAGGGAAAACTTGGCCGTTCCCACGAAGAATCTAAAGAAAAAAGAAAATAAGAAAACGAAACCCCTGGAAAATGAAATCGAAACAGGCAAATCTGCCTCCCAGGGGAAGAAGCAAAACGAGAAAGAGAGTAGAAAAATGAACCCCAAGGATAGTGTGCACGGAACAGGCGAATCCGCAACTGACGATAAAGAAAAGAATACCGAGGAAACGAAGCTTTCACGTTTGGATAAACTAAAACTGGCCAAGGGTGAAAAGAATGCATCCCTTTCGTATAAAGAGATGAAGGCTTTAAAGAAGAAGGTTCGATTCGAAAAACTGAAAGAGAAAAAAAAGAAAAGAACCGAAGCAAAACCCAAATCCCAAGAAGAGTTGATCGAAAAACCGGACACACTTAAAGAAAAAGAGCTCATGTCGCTAGTATTCGGCGGGAAAACGCAAATACTTTCACAGCTAACGAAGCAAGAAAGTAAAGATGCTACGGTGGAAGCGCCCAAAAACGCAGCGAAGGAAAAACCGGTCAGGAAAAAGGCAAAATCCAATACCAAGCGAAAGGCCGTCTGGCACGATTCGGATGATGACGACGTGGACGATGTGGCAAACATGAAGCGCAACAAGTTCAGCTACCTGGAACTGCCGGACAAGCTGACGAACGACCGGCGCCGGAAAGAGTTCGAACAGATCGTCGGTAAACCGAAGTGGGCGGATCTGGACCGCGCCAAGGAGTTGGACTCCGACGATGAGATGCTGCGGACGGTGGGGCACGTTGTGAAGGGCAGCGCAGCGCAGGGCCTGCCAAAGGATACGATCGAGCTGAAGAAGCTGAAAGACTTGAATCGCGAAACGAAGGGAGAAGGTGAGATCAGCTCCATCAACTTCCACCCGACGTCGATGGTTGCGGTCGTCACCGACAAGCGCGGCTTTGTGTCGATTGTGGCGGTGGATGGCGTGCGGAACGAGAAGCTGCACACGATCTGGCTGGAGAAGATGCGTGTCGTCTGCTGCCGCCTAACACCGGACGGCAACGAGCTGATTTTCGGTAGTTTTCGCAAGTTCTACCACGTGTACAACCTGATCAGTGGAAAAAGCGACACAATCAAGATACCGGAAAAGGAGACGTGGATGATGAAGAACTTCCGTGTGTCAAGATGCGGCAAGTACCTGGCGTCGGCGGGCGATTTCGGTGAGGTGCATCTGATGAGCGCCAAGTCGAAGGAGGTGCTGCGAACGATCCAGCTGCGCTATCCCTGTCAAGCGATGGATTTCACGCCTGATTCACGGTACCTGCTGTGCCACAGCAACGACACGGAGGTGTCCGTGTACGGAGTTGACGAGAAGCGCATCGTGAACGTGTTCCACGACGAAGGTTGCGTCAACGGGTCGTGCATAGCTGTCTGCCGCGGGGGACAATTTGTTGCCACCGGCAGTAGACAGGGCATCGTGAATATCTACGCGCTGGACGCAACGCTAAAGGAAAAGCAACCGGTGCCACTCAAAACGATCAACAATCTGACGACCTACATCGATTCGCTGGCGTTCAATGCAACGTCGGAGCTGCTGGTGATGGGATCGTCGACCGTGAAGAACGCGGTCAAACTGATCCACATTAAGAGCGGGACCGTGTTCCGTAACTTCCCGATGCAGATGGCCAACCTGGGTCACGTGACGACGGCAGAATTTTCGCCCTCCGGAGGATACCTGGCGCTCGGCAACAAGCAGGGTTCCGTTTCGCTGTTCCGGGTGATGCATTATGAAAACTACTAACCGTCGAAGAATAAACACGTACACTTATTTCACCATGAAACGAATGAGTGTATTGTAGCTTACTTTCCTAGAAATCATCCATATCCATCACCGCCACCTGGTTCAGGAACTTTTTGTACAGCGCCATAAACTGGGCCACGAACGCCTCCAGGTGGAAGATGTGCTTGCTGCCCCGCTGCATCCGATGGTCGTACAGTCCGGCGTACGCGAGCGTCTGTGTTTTCAGGCTCATGTCGCAGTTCTTCACCAGGATCTGCACCAACCCCTTGAAGATGATGTCGGGCGGGATGCCCTGGGAGAGCAGCTCGTACAGACGCTCGCGCACCACCTCCATCCGCTGGGGCGTTTGCTCCTGCACGATCATGTTTGCCGTCTCCTTCAGGTACGTCTGCCAGTCCATGTCGGGAATCTCCTGGTTGGCTGTGAACGGGTACTGCATTACCTTGCACGCTTCGAGCGACAGTATGGCGCGGCGAAGATTACGTTCCGATTTCTGCGCTATCCGTACCGCTAGCTCGGGCGGGATGTGAAGGCTCTCCTTCTTGCAGATGGACTGGAGTGGGATGGAAGATATAATAGTAAATAATGTTGAAATGAAAGAAATTCCGCCTTGCTTACGTTCATAATGGACACAATTTCATCTTCCGTCGGGGCCGAGACGCGTATTCCCAGGCAACGGCTCTTCACCGCGGGTATGATGCGAGAGGTGGAGTTGACGCACAGAATCAACCGGCACGTTGCCACGTACTTTTCCATCGTGCGACGTAACGCGTGCTGTGCGTCCTTGGTCAGTTCGTCCACCTCCGAGAGCACGATCGTCTTGAACTCCCTCTGCCCGGACGGGTCGATCTGCTGCGTTTGGGCGATCTGCTTGATCATGTCGGTGATGACGACCCGGTCGTAGATGCCCACGTCCGACGGGTTCACCTCGATGTGGTAGTTGCTGCTGACGGTCATGATTTCGATCTTCTTGTTGGACGGGGTGGTAAAGTTCATCACTTCGTTACGCAGTCGCTCGACCCCGGTGCCGTACAGCTCGCGCAGCAAACAGATGATACGCGTTTTCTTCCCAGCCCCGGACGGTCCGTAGAACATCAGATGCGGAAAGTCGCCCTGGGAGCAGAGGTTTATCAGCTGGTTTGCCTGCGATTTGTGGTAGTCGAGCCTCGAGAGCTCCCGCGGTCGATACCGATCAACCCAGAGCGCCATCGCGGGGCGTGAAAATTACACGGAAACACAGGTTTTATGCAGAAGTTGTTGGGAAAATTGTTTTGCTGTGTGTTGCTTGTTTGAAAGTGTTGTGAACTTGGCGCGAAATGATGTTTGCTCGCAGCGGCTCATGTGACAACTGCAGGCACTCCCTTCAGGAATGGCTCGATAAAAATATTTACTGAAAAAAAAACATTATCATAAATTACGTTCGATGATGCAAAATCTCATGCCCAAAAAAAGTCCTGCATTTTGTCATATGTCATCGTATTATTTTCGATTTGGTAAATTAATTAATAAAAGCAAAACATAAAATCATATAAAATCAACAATATTTACCCACTGTGCGACAAAAACAAAGCTGTCACTATCGGTTGACATATCGCTGCCCGGGCGTGCACGTGAAAAAAAAAAACAGCAAAAAGCCGGTTGATTTCTGTATTTTGCTGACGAAAACGTTGAAATCTCACCGAAAATTTACTGATTAAAATGGCCACGGACCACAAGATAAACGTTTCTGTTTCATTATACCTCGACACAGCCCACGATCTGGTGAGGGAGATCGAAAGTGCCTCGAAAGTGAGCTGCAGCTCCGTGACCGTTCCGATCGTGCACTGGAACTTTAGTCGCGAATTCGTGCGGGAGCCCCTACGCTCCAAGCATGGCCCGTTCACCCGGTCGGATCTGCTGCTCTCGTCGACGCAGTGGCTCAACAGAGTGATATGTCGGATCGGCGATAATTTACACCTCGACTCGCCGATCGATCACATCCGGCGGCAGGCAGAGCGAACGATCCGGCAGGAGATGTCGTTCGCCGAGCATCTGGTGCAGAACGGGTACCTGTATACCCGGCTGGGCGGATCCAACTGTACCAACTTCGCGCGCACAGTCGGTTGCACCATGTTCAAGGGAACACTGCTCGTGGAAGTGCCCATCTCGAACCCGAAACTGACGCAGAACGGTTGGCGGCGCGACGTGCCGGACGAGGAACAGCCGGTGGAAAACCCGTGGAGCTGGTGGAACACGTTCCGCTCGCATACGGACTACAATTCGTCGATTAAGGTGGCCCTAGAGCTGACCGCGGATGTGCCGACGAAGGATGAAATCTACCGCTGGCTGGGTGAACCGGTCGATGCCATTGTGCTGCCCGCGAATATCTTCCTGACGAATGCCAAAAACTATCCGGTGCTCTCGAAGGCGCACCAGTCGATGCTGACACTGTTTTATCGCACCTTCTGCTGCCATTTCATTCTGAAGGCCAACCCGGCCGATGGTCACGTTGCGCATTACGTCGACTACATCAAACACATCATCCGGCACAACTACGTGAAGGACCCACTGCAAGGGTACGAAGATTTGCTGCAGATCCCGCTCCAACCGCTGTACGACAATCTGGACAGCTTCACGTACGAGGTGTTCGAGAAGGATCCGGTGAAGTACATCTACTACCAGCGGGCGATCGAACAGGCGCTGCTGGACCGCGTGCCGGAGGAGGAGCGCGAAACGACGACGACGATCATAATGGTGGTGGGTGGCGGTCGTGGACCGCTGGTACGGGCGGCGCTCAATGCTTCGGTGACCGCGGAGCGTAGAGTGAAGGTGTACGTGATAGAGAAGAACCCGAATGCGATCGTGACCTTGACGGCGCACATCAACGAGCTGTGGCGGGATCGAAACGTAGAGCTCATTTCGACGGATATGCGAGAGTTTAACCCGCCGGAGAAGGCCGACATCATCGTGTCCGAGCTGCTGGGATCGTTCGGCGACAACGAGCTCTCGCCCGAGTGTCTCGATGGAGCGCAGAAGCATCTGAAAGCCGACGGCATCAGCATTCCGTGCAAATCAACCTCCTACATCAATCCGGTGTTCGCGTCCAAGGTGTACAATCAGGTGCGCATGCTCGAGCGAAGCCCGCACTGGAAGGATCGTGTGATCTCCTCGCGCCATATGGAGCAGGCGTACGTGGCCTACCAGAAGAACGCGTACCACATCGACAATCCGCAGGCGCTGTTTGAGTTTGTCCACCCGAACCGGGACAGTGATCCGATCGACAACGGTCGCTATAAGTCGGTGAGCTTCCGTGCGGCGCTCGATTGCGTGCTGAACGGCTTCACCGGGTACTTCGATACGGTCCTGTACAAGGACATCACGCTCAGCATTCACCCGTTCACGCACACCGAGGGGCTGGCCTCGTGGTTCTCGATGTTCATCCCGCTGACCGATCCGGTGCAGCTGAAGGAGGGTGACGAGATTACCGTGCACTTTTGGCGCTGCGTCGCCTCGCACAAGGTGTGGTACGAGTGGAGTCTCAGCTCGCCGGTCGTCACGCACGTGCACAACGTCGATGGCCGGGGGCAACCGATCTGGCAGTGAAACCATATTACCTCTCATGACTACCGCGGCCGCGTAACGGGTTTGTTATCATTGCTTCAAAGAAGTTAAGTAAGGACATACATAATAATAAATATCTCTTCATACGAACGGATTTGGCTTGTACAGCAGTTGATGTTATTTTCTTTCAACTCTTAAAATGTCAATCTTCTTCCTTTTTGCGTAGGAGGAAGCTATACCATACCTAGAGTTTAAATTGTAAAAGCTGAAAATCTGGTATGCTGTTCAAAATAGACGCAAATTGTTCTCGTTCACCGATTGTGCCCTCACGTTTTGTTTTGATGTTAATTTCCAGTTTATTTCTGCTTTTGGTTCCAACGGAGGTTGCTTTGAAGGGGGCTGAAAGGGAACGGTGAAGAAAGCAACATCGAATGTAGAATAGCATCTGCACATCCGAAAGATCGAAATTAAAGTTAAGATGGCCCACTTAGATCATCAATGTACTTTTTGCCACATCATACACAGAAAGAGAAAATAAAGTAGGGAAGCAGACCGGAACCCTTTAGAAATAAAAATGAATAAATTAGATCAAAACAAATATTCACATTTTCTTCCCGTTTTATAGAATTCAGATTAAAACCTCGCATGGATCAAAATAACTCATGTAGGTCCTATTGATGTAAACATGAATGGTTTTTATTGTATCTTACCAGTGTCGAATGGTATCTGGGGTTTTAACGGTTTCACATGTTTAGTTTAGTATTTTTAATGTTTTCATATGAGTTTGTAAAACCTGTAATTGCGTCTTTTAAATATTCTTTTAAATACATAGTCTCAAACACATAAAATAAAACACCTTTAAATAAATAAAATAGTACATACGCCTACTAGGGACCAGCAGGCGTGCAACAAACAAGGCCTACTGTACATTCTAGTCTTATTAAAAAAAATCCTCCAAATTTTATACGAAAGTCGATTCTGAACACAGTTAGTTATTCAGTAATAAACAATTAATATCCTTTTAACAAAACATGTAGGGTCTCTAGAGAATTAGTAAATATGGAAGTGTTTGTATGAAAAAAAATCGACATAAATAGAACTACTTAAATCATCATAATTAACACAAGCTTTTTGGTAGTTTTCTGTTATTGAATCAAAAATTTTGATCAAAATGAATCAAAAATTAGGACGTGTAATTACGGCATACTAGCCTTATTTCTTCCACCAAAACCGGATAGTCAGAATTTGCTAGGGGGACACGGTCCATCCTCAAGTTCGGTATCGGATGCATCGTGTATTCGAAGTACCGGTGTCCGCAGGCGATGCACTCTGCCCTGGCAAACGGATGGAGATACGACCGTTTAGTGGTGCAACGACGCCATATCCCACGGAACCCGTTTACAGCTTTAAACCCATTCTCTGCCCATTCTGCAGCCACGCGCCGTCGTCATTGTCGGCCCAACTCCAGAATCAGATCACCGCGCCACCGATGAGGATAACGCGGCTAACGAGTAACGGTGGTGGCGTCGGACGAGTGAAGCGCACGTTGGCACGGACGAACCGGAAACAGGGGCATGCACACTTATAGCGGTGCGCACGTACGCACCCACCGGGCAGTGCCTGGCGGAGGGGGTCGGGCCTTCCGCCGAACCCGGTGGGAAACGTTACGCTGATAATGGATAGCACAGTGCCGTTTTCAACACTTTACGAGTGTTATCGTTGCGTCGTCCGGAACCACCGGCAAGCCCGGGAAGCGGCACGTTGGCTCGGACGGGTAGTCGTGCCGCGCGCGTAAAAAAGTGCGAGAGCCTGCACGGCCTGCTGGCGCCTGAATGGTAGGCAACGCGGAATACACACGGCTGTGGATTGGACGGGACGCGCTTCTGCTTTACGAAGCCGGATGCGTGCGAGAGCCGGGTGGCGCTGCATGTGTGTGTGTGTGTGTGCTCTGTGTGAGACGAGAGAACCGAGAGAGTGAGAGAGCGGCACCGAACAACGGCGGCGACGTGTGGGAGATGCTGCGCGCACGCTTGAGATCGAAATCGTGAATCAGTTCGGTTTCATCATCATCATCACCGTCATGGGTATCATTCAGAAAAACGGCTCCTCTCCTGCACTGTCTGGCGGTTCCATCGTGTTGGCGGAGTTCGCGGTGGGTGGCATCCTCGCAGTATCCCGCTCACTGTTCGTTTGCGCTCTCGGTGCGCCACCGAGCCACAACATCATCCTGCTAGACTCTCCCGAAGCGCACTGACTGTCTGTGCGTATGCAGGTGTGTGCGCGTCCCGAAGGCGCTTGGAAGGGACGGTGAGTTATTCGGCTTCCGATCCGAATCCGAGCCCGCGGCGTAATGATGATCCTCGTTCTTTCTGAATGAAGCGACGATGGCACCGAACCCAGTCCCAGTCTCCGATAAACAAACAATCGCATCGGTAGCAGGCACGCCGGTGCTCATCGGTGCGTTTCCGCGGCAGTGCTCACAGGGGGACCGTCCAAGCCGTACGCGGACGTGCCGTACGCGGTCACAGTGATAACAAGGGGGGTCAGGGCAAAGCAACGAGTAAACAAGCGAAAAAACAAAAACACCTTCTGCTTTGTGCTCGACTACAACGGTTTCGTGACTTCGCGCAAAAACTCAACCGGCGAGAGCGCCTGAAAGGTAGGCTAACCGCATTGATTCGGTGAAAACGGTTTGCGAATTGAATTGAAACTACGGAAAGATCATAAAATACGCGCTAGGTGTGATAGGAAATCGGTGTTTTGGGGTGAACGTATCGTGTGAATCTTGTGCTGCAATTGTGGTGTGGCTTTGCATATGATTTGGTGTTGAAAATTCCGTCAGAAAAACCTACACTTAAAACCCCACAACGAAGAAGTGTGTATGTGCCGTGCATAACGTCCCGTTCAAGTGCTTTTCTTACCGTTTTCTCAAAGTGCATCATCAACCCGAACGCGGGTCGTCTTTCCTGTCCGTTGTTTTGTGGTGAGTGCTGCAACTAAACCAAGGCCACGGGTTGTAACGCAGTTCTCCGGTGCCTGTCCTCGGTGCCTGAAAGCAGCGTCAAATTGGTATAAGTGCAACCGCGAACCACTCTCGGGCCACCCCTCCCCCGCCTCAATGGGAATGGGCTCAAATTTATTGGAGAAAGCGCAACACAGAGCAGTGGATAATTAAATGCAACATAATGAACTTCTCGAAGGAAGTGGCAGGTTGCGAACGGCTGTGCGCCTGTGTTCTCCACCGTCCGGCTTCCGGCGCTCGCTGGCCTGATGGTGTGCTGAAAGCAATCTAACGAACCACGCAAAGGGTAGTGTTTCACGGGGCCAGCTGAAACCCACTCCGGGCAGGCGAGTGTGGGCTTGAAGTTGGCTAGAAATTTATGTACCACCCAGCCGAGCGATTCCGCTGGTGCCGGAACGGGGTAAAAACACTACGCAAAAAGTGAGTCGTCGTGTTCGAAGTGAAATTTTGTTTCCAAATTCCGTGCTGAAAGTTTCCCCCGTGCGGAGAAGAATTTCCCACCGCCCACCACCTTTCTCACCACC
>KZ072731.1:198542-209930 GCA_002091845.1 Anopheles cracens | reverse complement strand
TCACGGGGCGATTTATAGCGAAATGTAATTATACCTTCCGCCCGAAAAATGTCCCCATAAAAAGCAACCCACATAGTCCGTTCACACCACGCGGGGAGGCGCTCAAAAAACGGTCATAGTTATAACATTTAAAGTCGCAAATCAGGCTCGGCACAGCAAAAAAGGCGGGCGGGTTCCGAGTGTGTCGGAGCCATTAAATAGTTGCGTGGAAAGTGCGGTCGGTAGAGTGAAAAGCCGTGGGGAAAGCGTAGGCCCTGCGCCCTTCACCGGCAGCCGGAAAAGCTTTCAGTGAAAATTAAGATACAGCCATTATAAATCGCTTCAACCTACGCCGGCCACCGGCGGTGGGGTGTGGGGTGTTGGTGAGCAGGAAGTGTGCAGGAGCGTTCCGCTTTCGGTGGTGGAAAATCGGATTCTAAACAGCGGCCAGCAGCAGCATCAGCAGCAGCAGGGTTCGATGAGAACGTTAATCACCGCATCACTTCCGTTCGCCGACACGAAGATGGCGGCTGAGTGGGTTGGTTTCGGGAGTGGGACGTTTCTGGGGGGGGGGAGGGTTAAGAACGTCTGGGGGAATGGGATTTAATTAGAACTGGATGTTTACCGAGCCGGTCTCGCTTGTTTGTCCTGCTGCTGCTGCTTCTGCTGCTGCAGACAGCTCGGGCAAGTTTGCGATGCCATCTGGAATGGTCGTCGGAATGGATCGGTGGGCCGTTGATTGAGTACCTTGCGGGTGCTACCGTTCGCTGCCGGTAGGCACGATGGCTCCTTTTTGTATACACTTTTTCCCTACTTTTACCCACCTCACTAATGCTCGAAATGGAGTGATCGCCGTTCACCCGCTTCTTCGCATCTTGAAGCAAGGCATCCAGAGGGAACTTCAAAGAAGGCAGCTTTCGCAAGCTCCACAATCGGTTGCGCTACTTTCAAAACTTTCGCCATCAAACGCAGACAAAACTCATCCGGCGTGTGCGTACCGGCGTTTTTTTCTTTCTTTTTCTTGAAAGTAAGTGGCAATGATTGACCTTTTCCTCGTTATTTTTATAAAGTATATGTATGTACACTTACACACACATACACAAATGATGGAAAGGTTTCCCAGAGACGATAGTGTTGGTACGGGCAAGCAAACTTCCAGTCAAAGTAGGCTCCGCGTGTTAAGGGTTTATTTTGCATGCGAAACCCAACCTCGTGATCGTGCAGCTGGGAGAAATGAGGGTTTTTTTCTTCGAGGGCGTTAAAAGGGCGTTTTTGCATCTAATTTGAAATACGTTCTGCTTGTTCTTCTTGGCCCGCAAAGCACGCTGTTTCCCTTTGAACCGTACCTTTCGGCACGGGAACAGCTATTCCAGTGGTTGCTTTGCTTGCGAAAAGCGAGAAAAGGCAACCCTCTCTGAAAAGTGACCATCGAGGGGGATCGGCACGAGGGATCGATCGGCGCCGGGCGAACCCATGTCCGACACAGTCCCCCCCATCCAAATCCCAACTGCCTAACACTCTATTAATTTCCTTCCCTGCGTGACAACGGCGTTGATTGATTTGCTGACTGATTAGAACGGATTAATTAAGCTTCAGCTGTGTGTATTTTTTCTCTCTCTCTCTTCCGTTTGGGTTTTCACTCACTTTCTTTCCGCTAACGCCTACGCCCAGGACATCCTTGTCAATTGGCGTGCGCGTCCACTGTGTCCACTGTGTGTGTGTGTGTGGGGTTAATTGATCGCTATACGCGCTCGTTGTGGACCGATGGACGAGGGCGAGGAAGGAGCTCTACCACGAAACACGAGTGGAGCGATTTCGACCCCAGCATGTTTGTGTTTTGCGGCATAGAAAGGGTTCTGTGTGTTTTGTTTGGTGTGCCCTTCCGCTTCGTTCTTGGGAATCGAGAATACACGCACCCGCCAGCCGAGCCGATTGTGCGCGGGGTCGAATGTAATGAAAACACCCGCTGAACGAGCGCTGAATGGGATCGTAATGAATTTTGGACCGAGGAAAACCTGTGTTTGGGACACCTAAATTGGTTTCGTGTTGCGCCAGGAATTAGTTTCTGGCTGGTGCAATAGTACTATTGATCGATTGGATAATCCAGAGTGGATTTTTATAACGTAAAAAATCGTTACATGACGGAAATGGAAAAAAACTTAGAGTTATCCAGAAACACAAAAAGATTTGCAATAGATTTGAACAAAATGAAAGCATTTATTGTCATTATTCATGCCAAGCATTAAAATTAAACTTTTAAAAGAGCACGCATATTAGAATTCACAGAGAAAGAAAATGGACACAATTGAGAAATCAGCGTAATTTTGGAAAGACAAATGGAGATAGCAGAATTCGGCTGAAATGTTAAATATTTGGCCTTAATAAATTTATTGTGCCTATATTCGCTCTTTCTTTCTTTTTTTTGAGAAACAGTTACACTTATAGAACAATTAACTCGACATTTCTGAAATTAAAGCTAATTTATTTATAATAGTTTTATGTAACTGAGTCTCAGGAGTCTTTCGGAATCCGTGAAATAGAGATTCTTAACTCTCCCAAGATTCAAAAATGTCCAATTAAAAAGACAGTCAGTCTGTCAACTGATGCATACAATATTCAAATATTCTTCAAATAGTCAAATCTTCATTTAATACACTAATATCATAACGCTCGCCCGAGATATCTTTTCACTGCATAAACTGTAAGTTTAAATTTCTACTGCTTCATTAGAAGATTCATGAATCGTTGAAGATTCATGAATGAATCTGAATGAATCTCAAATGAAAGATTCGTTGATCAGAATCTCTTCGAATCACAACCCTACTTCATACATGATTAACACTTAACCATCGCTTCAACATCATCCCAACGATGTAATGCTCGAGCCGGTTCAATTGACTTAGCAAACCAAATTCCTCTGCTGACAATATATGATCCATTTCAGTAATACAATGCTCAGAAAATACAGCATAATGTTGGCTAAATAAATAAAACATTCCAACCCTACACCTCCCAGCATTCGGTTAATCTCAGCTCGTAAGAAAAATCCCATCAACGGACATTTTTGCGACGACATCGAAACACAAACACTCGTTAATCGTTTTTCCATTCCTTGCCCGAGCATAATTCATTTAATCCCCGTCGTCTTCGCCACCACCGGCCCCCGGGACGGCAACGTCATAGGGATCGCCGGGCGCCGGGAACGATTTGCATGAGCATGATAATCCGGATGTTTTCATGGATAGGATTTCCATCCCGGTGCGGCGGCGGCAACAGCAGCAGTCAACGGCACCGTCAGGCTTGGAGCCGTGATTTTCTTCCTTTGCTTCTTCCATGTTTTTCTTCTTCTTCAAATCATTCGCTCACATCCTTCAGGCGGCGTGCGGATGTGCGTCGCCGATCGGTTTTGTGCGACTCGACGTGCGTGCGTGCGGAAGAGAAAACCTGAAGGTATGTAATGGGACGTTCCGAAGCGTCGACGTCGCTTCGTCGAAAAACAAAAGCCCCCTCAGGAGACGATGGCATGGCCCGGTGCAAAGATTAGGAAAGTTTATCGATAAATAAAACTTCTCCCGTCTGCCATCTACCGTCTGTCGTCCCGCGCACAGGGATGCACAGGTTCGTGTTGTCTCTGTGTGCGTCCTGTCCTAGTGTCGTCGCCCTCCGGTGCTTTTTTGTGTTTAGCGAAGATCGAAATTTAAATACCGTAACTCCGCTCCAACGGTATAGCCTCGGGAGCCGGCTCGGAGTGCGCTGTGTGCGGAACAGCTGGAGAGTCGGCTAATTTTCTTGTACACCTTTTTTGTTCTAGTCTGCGAAAAGGCAATCAACGCGCTTAAAGCTTCAACAAAGCACCGGCGCTTGTGTCTATTTATACGAACGTCTTCACGGTTTTCAGAGTCTTCCGTCGAGCCTGTATCAGCCTGTATCCTAATAGTTAATTTCCGAACGAAATAGTCGGTAATTGGCGACGGATTTCGGATTCGCTTATTCGCTTTGGAAACTCTTTTCAAGGAAGGTCGTCATTTACCGCAAAGATCCTCGTGATTGTACTTCAAAGAATATAATATGTTACTACACAAACACATTAAGTTATTGTGCCATAACAACAAAAAAAAACGTATTAATAAGAAAAGACAACGTGAAGACAGTGTGTAAACAAGTGTGAAACTAAGCTAGGCCTAGGCTCATTTGGCAAAGCATCGTTTGAACTTCGCACGTGCAACAATATACGAAAATTATCTGAAGCGAAATTTGAGTTGAGAAATAACCACACAAAACACTTAGATTCCATCCCGTGCCGTTTTAAGTGGAATACGAGTATTAGACACAAAACTCACACGCTTACAGCGAACGTGTATTTAACAATTAATGGACGGACAAAGTTTTCAAGCCATTAGGGTTTCCGCGTACTGATACGCCAATTCGAGGAATGATAGAATGTTACATTACATTATCCCTGTGGTAGCTGTGCACGTATCGTGTGAGAGTGTGTGTAAGTTGTACGATACTGCGTCAGTAGAGTGTGTATGTGTGAAGGATAGCTCTAATAAGATAATCTACAGCTTCTCAATCTTTTTCTCTGGTATTTACTTAAACCTTTTCCTGTGTACGATCGCAATCTTGTTTATTAAATTTAAATCTCCAAAGAGATGGTATTACAACATTTGATATCGGAAACATCTTAGTATTTTGTATATGTTCTGGTGACAGTTACTTAAGCATCATAGGATGCTTGGGAAAGAAGAGGTTACTTGGGAAGAAGTTGTTACTTGTGAATCGGAGAGGCTAGAAGAGTGACAGATAGCAAGAGTTCGAGTTTGTGTTCTAGTTTCCTATATTGATCTTGCTAACTGAAATTGTAGACATAATAAAACAGTGAAATTTCTACAAAATACCCGGCAAAGAGGCACTGTGCCGTAACAGAAGACTTAAAATATAAGTACTATTTTTTCCGTGGAACGTCATTTGTTAGATATTTGTGTCCATACTTTCTCACTCTGTTTGTGATCTTCACGAAGGTTTTTTTTTATTTCTGATCAAATAGAAGATATAAGAAGAAAAACTGAGGAAATAATAAATCTAGAATAGCTTGATAAAACTCATGCCCGTTTTAATGGTAATCCGTTCAACAAACAACCATGTAAAGTGTTTAAATATGTATTAGGTGTGAAGTTTCTGAACGATGCAATCATTATGGACAAAACGAACTGGTATGGTGTCATAAACAAATTAAGTTGACAAGAAATAGGATAATGATAGCGCTCCAAACATTGTAATAGAGTTTAAATATGCATCAAATACCGATATTATATCACATAACGTCAACCTGTAAACTGCTTCATCCTCAATCAACTGAGACAATGTATGTATGTAATGTTGCAGTATGTCTGCGATAGTGGGAAATTACGATTGTACATACAAACAGTTGTCCCCTTTTTCGAAATAGAACAATTGAATTCTGTTTGCTTTGAACTGTGAGCCACTTCTGATTTAGAGATATCTAAATGTATAGAGATAGATATAAAAATAGAAAGTATGCTTAGTAAACCCATATCTTGAAAGTATTCGTAATCCAATAGACGATGGAGTTTTGAAAAGCTATTCGTGTTTGAGATCTTGGTAATCAAAAATGCAATAACACTAAAAAACTGACTATAACATCAAACAAGTTCACAAGCTGTAGAACCAATATGCATGGTTACAGATAAAAAAATCTGAAAATTTTATTAAATTTATGTATATATGTATTTAGGATATCAATATTGAAAACATGAAAAATTAGATGAGCCAAATAAATCAATAATCTTAAGAATTATGAACATATTCACTTCACATATTCACTGCTTCACATGATCGAATCAACAAACCAACTGATTTTTTTGCGCTTCATGCCGGAAGGGTCATTGGCAAACAACTCGACGCGCCCTCGTTTCTTTCCGGATGTTGTTCTCTCGGCATTTCTGGAGGATCAAACAAACTTCGTTCTCAAAAAAAAAACTCAAAATAAAGTATCCCTTATTGTGTCTATTAAAATGTTGGAAAGCCCTTGAGTCTAGTTTTGCACAAATAAATCATTGGTCACCACTCGTGGTTGTATCGTTACGACCGTTCGATCCTCTAGCATATGAACCAATGATTGCCTTGCAAACAGTTCGCTCGAGCAGGCAAAGCAAAACACTCCAGCGTACCTGTTGCGTTCATCCAGTGCCACTGTTTCGCTCGGAGTTGCTCATTAGCTAATTAAAGTTTTCCTATTTCTACTTGAACCCCGACCCGCCTCTCGAGAACTCGAGAACGCTCTGTTGATTCAGCAGTAGCAGCAAACTTTCGACTGACCTTCGACTGGACGGAGGCAGGATGATCGCGGGTGTCACAGTGGCATCTTTGCATTACCGAATGTTCTGGGCGCACAAATGTCAAGCGCTTCCTCCACGGATGCGAGAAAGGTCAGTTCCAGGGTGTTTCGCAGGGTGAGCTACGAAAGAGCGGACATAACATTTCAAACTTTCAGCACAACAAGGTGTGCTGGCCGCTCGATTATATGGTCGCGACTGCAAATGAATGCGTGTTCGCGAAGTTGGGAGCCAATTGGTCGGTCTTACACGGGAAAACAACATGCGCAACGGCCAACACTTGTCGGCCGGTGCACTCCAATGGTAAATTAGTGTTGACCGCTGCGCTATTTGCAGCAGACAGCTTTGGCTAGCAGCGTGTGTCCGACTCGATGCTTGATGTTTTGCCCCGTGCGTCCTGTGTCGTAAATTATGTACACAAACACACCGACGGGGAGTCTAAATGCAGGGAGACGACCGGCTAAACACCATGCTATAGCACGCGCTGGTGGTGCTCGGTCCCAGTGGCCGCTGAGGAGGGAAGAGCATTGAAAATGATTTAAAACGGTAATTAGACGCCATAATTTATGGTCATCGGATAAGGCCGTGACATCGCGCTGGAACCTGTCAAGGGGTGGCACAACAACCGGAGATGATTTTCTCCCGGGGAAAGCATTCTTCCGCGGGCGAGTTGGATTGGTTGCTCGGACCGGTGATTGACTCCCACGGGGGTGTTGTCGGTAGGAAAGTGCTGGTCGGCTTGTTTCCGCTGGCGAGTAGTTTATTTATTCCATTGTTCGATCACATCACTTCCGACAGCCGCCAACGTCCGCGCGATGGCCGTTCTCACGAGAACAGATAATTAAGAGGATCCTTCATTTGGAAAATGTCACGCTCAGTACACGTCCGGCGGGAATCTGTCCCGTCCGGAACACGTTGGAAGCGGTCAGAATGATGGCTCGGATGAGGTACGATTAAAAATGGATAATGGACTAAACTGAACCATCGCAGGCAAAACGTTCCCAGACATCCGAGAAAACATCCGTCGCTAATGCTCCTTTCATTCATCGGTCCGTCTGCAGGTCGGCGTTCACGGAAACTCTGAAACATTTTTCAAGAAAGTCGGGAGGGCAAAAAAAGACAAACAACTCTGCATTTTGGACAAGTATCCACTGCGATACTTGTCTGCCTTTTTTCTGTTCGTTTACCGCCGAAAGCCAGACCATGGTGAAACAGATGTTTTCTTTTGCCTGGATCCACATAGCTGGCAATTAAATTGGCTCGTGATGAGGACCCGCGGGCAGTTTGCTTTAATCGGATTTTGGTTGACATTATGCTTAGGCAAAGCACACAAATCTGGCACGAACAAGACGAGCAATGCTGGCGGCGTAGCCGTCGTGTTCTGGGCTTTTTGCGTTACTATGTTATTACGGACGAATATACATCACAGTGCAAAACGAATTAGGGATTCAAGAAGGTGTAAGAAATCTTGCAGATATAGAGAAGTTCGTACAGAAGTTACACAATGAGATGCTAATAATTGCAATGTGAAGAAATAATTATTTTGATAATATATGAAGCCAAATGAATTTGTTACATCTACAAATAACGGTAAAAGATAACACAGAATATGAATTGACATATCTGCGGGCAAAAACATGGGAAAACACAGACTTCCAGGCGTATTATTAAAAAAAGCGTTAAAGGCCGCTTCAAAAGTTGAAGGATTGCTTAGATTTTTATTGTGCAAAGTTCAAGAGAACTACTTAAGCTTTTTTGTAACTTTACTAATTTTTGTTCAATGTTTGAACATCATAACTTGTTGCCAATACCCATCTATCTAAACCATATTAAAAAATAAATGGAATGCAAGTGTTTTAAAACATATAAAAGCTTTTTGAGGTTTTTGTCGATTTTTTTGCACGATAGAGGACAAGCCAACTAATAGCACATAAAAGAGAGAGAGAGAGACAATATCTGAAAATTGAATGTAAAAAGAGTAGGTCACCTGTCTACATAGTTACAGTTTTCTTAGTCTACATTGTATTTTTTTTTTTAATTCATTCATCGATACATTCGAAGATTTCTCTCAAAATTCGTAGTTATGTTATTATAATGTTATAATTATAATTATGTCGAGTCGTTGTCGGGAGACCAACACCGATCAAAAATATATTAAAAGCTAATAATACATAAAATACGAAGCTTAATACGAATTTTCAATTACTTCTACTACTACAGCTTCGTTATCTGGACGACCTATGTAGGTCCAAGCTCGACATTTTTGTGTTTTTTTTTATTTGCAGGCAAATATTTAACAACTCTTTTGAGGATTTACCTACTTTTGGGGTTGATATGCCATGAAAAAAGAAAGAGTTACTAGAGAAATGTAAAGGAGAGAAAAAACAGTGAAAAGGGTACATAACATTTCAAACTTTTGTGCAGGCCGCTCGATTATGCTAAACTGCGAATCAAACATATTTTCATATTCCATATATTGGCGACTTAAATGTTTAAAGCATAAACAAATATTATTTGCTGAAAGAGTAAAATACTTAAAAAAAATCAAAATAGCTGTGTTACGATATAAACTCTTTGCTGGGTATTTGTGAAGTGGGTTGTCTCTATTCTATTTGTCTACAATTTCTATTCGCTCAGGTTAACAAGATATATAAGGGATCCAGTAGACAAACGAAGCCGGCTTTATTTTTTTCACTGACATGACTGATGTCTCTCTCTCTCTCTCTCTTAGCCAGTCACCGTTTTCCAAGTAACCTGTTCTTTCCCAAGCAAGCTATTCATTTCCAAGCAGCCTATTCTTTCCCAAGCAACTAATAGGGATGCTCAAGTAACTGTCACCAGAAAAAGTTGAATTTTTTCAGGTGCGTCCATAGTTATGGTCCAAAAAATGCATTCTTGCACTAAACCTATTGGAAAAGTGGATAATTCCTTAAAAACGCCAACTAAATGTACTTTTGCACAAGGAATCCGGTTGATTAAGATCGTCGAAAGCAGATACGGCTAACCATAGTATCGCATTGCATATTTATAATATGTGAAATGTAAATCACGTCAACTCTTATTCTCTCGATGCATGCTAGTTTCATGCATTATTCAGTATTAGTCATACTCATATCTTCTGAATATGGCGTGGTAGTTGATATTCAGCATCCAACAAAGAAAGAAATATGTGCAGCGCTTTCTGTTTGCATGAAGTGCAATATGAAACGCTAACCAAATCGGCATAGATTTTCGTTTCGATTCCAATGTTAGCGTTGCCAAACGAACTTGAAATAAGCATCCCTGGCGGTGAAGGAATAGGGCGCCGTGAGCATTGTAATCTGTGGAAAATATTCATGGTTACAGTTTCTGCCTATCTTTCGAGACCATTACCCAATGCAATTGCACAAAACGAGCACAGGAAACCATTTTATTCGTATCCGATGGTTCGAAACATGTTCCAAACAAAGTATGGTGAGAAAACAAAACCCGGCTAGAGTAATGCTTGCTCGTGTTGATAAATTAAATTTAAAGCCCTGAATTAATGGATACGGTTTAGGCATTGACAGCCAGCGAGACACGCAAAGCATTACGGCATGACACTTTCCGCGAACGGCGCTGTACGAAATGCGTATCATTTTCATTCCCGCAGCTCGTTTCATTAGCTCGAAAAATATCATTTTATTGATATCTAATTTTACATCTCAACGCCACTTCAAAGGCAAATCCACGGCGCGTTCGTGCGCCACCCCGACGCGAAAGCGGGTCGGGTGGACGCGAAACATAAAAATTTGCTAGCAAAAAAGGACCGCGTCTCGGTTGAGTGAAAATCGCAAAGAAAATAGCCGTGGAGACGAACGAAAGGAGAGAGAGAGAGGGAGAAAAAACAAGACACGCACGAGCTTGCGAGCCGCACACAACAAAACCATTCGCTTTCGGCTGGTTTACTTCTCTTCTCTTTTGCGTTGCCAACGATTGACGATATCTTCGCCGGGGTTGTTCCCTTCCGGGTGACTTCTCGGGCGGCGAAGGTGGTGGGCTTCCGGTCCATCTAGCGTGCCATGTCAACGCGGCGCACTTTGTCGCCTCGGTTCGGACACACTTCGTACGCCGGAATCGATTGCACGTTCGAGAGAAAGAAGATCCGTCCCCAAGAAACTGTGTCTCGCAACAGCGCGAGGATTTGCCTCGAAGGAAGTAGAAAGAAAGTAATACCGTAAAGAGCAAAAGAAGAAAAAACACTCGTCCGGAGCCGTCTCCAGGGCGTCGGCTCAACTTTTTTATGTGTATGTACACAAGTCCACACTCTCCCATCACCACCTCACGCGTCGTTATGTCGTGTGTCGCACCCATTTTCCGCTCCCCGCGCGTGTGTGTGTGTGTGTGTGTGTGTGTGTGTATAGCAGTAGGCAAACAAATCCAGCCGCGAGAAGCGGGAGCCCCGAGGAAAAGGAAATCAGCGGTCTATCAGCAAAAGGAGCAGCACGAACGAACGAAGCGACGCCGGTGGCACTTGGCAGGCGCAACTTTGCTTCGACTCCCGGCGAGCCGATGGTAATTGAGACGGAAGCGAGTCGACTGTCGATGGACCCGTGAAAATGCGATCACGCGGTCCGCGGCCATCCAATCCAGCCGTTGACGGACAGCAACCGCGCCCGGTTTTGACACCAATCCATGACGGGCCGTGAGCTTATGCGCCGAAGTCTCGAGGCACGATACCGGACGGCATTATCCGGAGCAGTGGGTGGGGGGCGCCGCCGTCCACGGGCGCTGGGCAAATGTTTGTATATGATAATAATTTTTGTCACATCATTTTGAAATTAATACCACCATCGCCGGCCACGAATATCCCCTGCCGTTTAGGGTGGCAACCCACCCATGGGGGGGGGGGGTTGGTAGAATGGCGAAAGAAAATGGAATATTTACTACCCTCGTCCTTATTGGCACGGTCCGAGCACGGCAACAACACAACATGTGTGAGCGCCTACTTAACGGTTTGCGTCACCACATGGCTGCTAGGATAATTAAGGAACGCTGCGTATAGGACGGGTTTTTATCCCTGTGTTATTTGCTG
>KZ072731.1:177872-187950 GCA_002091845.1 Anopheles cracens | reverse complement strand
ACTAACAAAAGGTTGAAGCAACTATTACTTAAACGTTTTTTTTATTCCATTTATTTTGACAAACTATACAAGCTATACAGTGTTATCAAGTTTACCATAGTCGTCATAATACATTCTGCCAGCTTCCAGTAATAAGAGTTCACCAACAACTACATGTGCAGCAAAACATTGTAGAACTATGAGCTAGTGAAATATATTTGCGAGTAACTCTTTGTTTAATTCATGATTATTAAATATTATAAATTCGGTAAATATTCTCAATAAAAATAATACTGTTATAGGGATATTAGAACTTTACAAGGTTACAAGGTTCTTTAGGGTTTGTTTTGTTTGTTTTTTACGACCTGGCCGTATTAACCGTTTATTAGGGTTAAGTTTATAAATAATATTTCGCTGAGAAATAACTTGGGACGAAGACTGTTTCATCATTATTTATACTAATGTAATGATTTCCTGATTTATTAGTAATCTTGTGCACACTCTCAAACTCACTCACACACTTAAACAAAGAATGATTCGAAGAATTTTGAGAATAAAAACCCGCAAACTGTCAGCAAACTGGATAGGCATCTAACTTTTAGAAGTTTAAATTACAAGCTTAAGGTCGTGCATGATGACACCGATGGAATGTGAATATTTTAGCACTGGTAATTGACCTACAAGGAACACAAGCCACATGAGACTTGAGATATGCCGTCACCGGACACATTCCACCTGTCCGGTCTCAAATCGCATACATAAATGCAAAATGAGCATCCGTTGGCGAGGGAGCACCACGACTCCCTAATTCCTTAATGGGTTCGGCTGATTTGTAATACGCCGAGATCACGCAGGGCCGCGCTGTGAACACAAATTAAGCCGAGCTATCCACGGTTTGGCGGTTGAATGGAGCTGCCGGGCTCCGATGAGATTACAAGTAATCACCGTGTAAGCTGACGGGAACAGACCGTCCCGCCAGGACGGCGTACCCGGAGCGTGTTGGCGGTTGCGGTGGGCTAGTGTGCGAAATGGCTGCCGGCTGCTGGCTGGCTGGTTGTGATAGTATCGTCAATGTCAAGTGCATGATATTCGAGCGTGGCAAGTAAAAACATTGGCCCGCCTGATAGGATAAACGCTGGTGACGACGCTGGTCCTGCTGGTGGTATTGCATCCATTTCGCAACGTGCCAGCTCCGGAGCTGCATTTGAGAGGAATTTGTGCACACCCGCAATGTGCAGCAGTGCTACAATTTGAATAAATGTGCACACACACACGCACACACATGCATGCGGCTACGGCAACCACCCTGACGCCAGCGCTCTGTTTCCTTTGTCCAGCCCGGAACCTTCGTCGACTGGCACAAAGATGGACGCCCGATCCGGGCGCATTAACTGATTCAAACGACGACGACACTTTCGCCCCGATTGCAGTGAGCAATTGCTGAGAACGCAATGCATTTGTTTTGCATCCCACCGAGGATTGCAGGGATGCATTTCATAATGTGCTTTCCACCCACCCGGCCGCCTAGCTGTATCTCTGTTCTTGTAGTAGGAGAAAAACAAATAAAAAAATGCAACCGCACTAGAACAGACAACAGGCAACTTTTAAATGAAATAACTTATCATTTTGTGTGTTTTTTTTGTTGCTGTTGCAGTCTCACCCCTGGCAAACGGCACTCACCGGTGCAGGGTTTCCCTTGTGCACGTGTGGGTTCGGGCGGGAAAATAGTTTGCGTGAAAAGTAAAATAGTTTTTCGAGGACCCACAGCAACAATACGGGAAAGTTTACACCGACGGTTTAGCATCCATCCATCGCTTCGGTTCTGCTATTTGTTCTGCATTTTACCGCAACCGAGACCGAAGAGGTGCGCGTTACGGAGTTGCATTTTTATTTATGCAGCGCCCGAAAATGTATCCCTGCGAGCGTGGTTTGCGTGGATTTTCGTTTTTTGTGCTGAGCGAGGACACGCCACGGGAAAGGTTGGTATGAGACAATCGTTCCACATGGTTGGTAGGTTGGCTGGATGGTTTAATGTTTAACGTGTTGAGAGAAGCCGAAACAACCAAACCAGATGGTGTATTGAAGTTTAAATCATCCTCTGTTGGTAGTCTCTGCAGGTATATTGGATGTTTGACAATGATTTATACTTTCCACAGAATGAGAGCAATGCTTTGCATACGAATCTCGAACCAGCAAGAAATGGTTCATCATAAAAACATTAAAATACTTTGAAAAACTGGTAATGCTTTTTATTTTGCCCATAAACAGAGAGGCATGTGGTGCAAGATATTGTGATGGGCCATTAAAACGCCAAATAACTATGAAATCGTCGTTAGACAGCCAAGAAAATATCGTTCTCCTACTGAAATGGCAAACAAATTCCTAACAAAGAAATAGGAAACTAAACCCGTGCGTCTCCCAGGGACCGAAACAAACAAATGCAAAGGAACGCAAAATGTTGCAGCTGCCGGTGCATGGAACCAGCAAACTGACAGACACATATTTAGTTCTAACACTCGGTCCACGTCCTGCCTGGTGGTTCTCTTCCCCGACCTCGACTTCTGATGTGGCAACAAGATGTACACAATCCAGAAAGCCACCTGTCAGTTGGCGTGCAGTTGGCGTTACATTTTTATCATTCGCATGCATTTGCACATTCCGGTGTTGCTTGTCTTGCATTTTTGTTTTTCGTTTCGTTGCATTCGGCTTCACTGCCGTGAGGGTATGGGCAGCTCACCACCGTTCCGGCACCGAAAACCAGAAAGGCATGAAAGGAGTGACAATGTTGTTGCCGTTTTTGTTGTGTTTCTTGCTGCATATTCACAACCAGAGCAGCTGTTTGCAATTTGGTTTCATTCTGTGTTTCCACTTTGGGCAACGTTCCACTTTGGAAACGGTTCGCTCGTTTGCATATGATTTGTTTTTTTTTTGTTGCTCTGTTCTTTATTTGGCTTTCAGTTGGTCGTTCCTCTCGTCGAATATTTGGTTTAAGTCTTTACATGCTTCATGTTAAAACAATGAGCCCGGAGGAATTTAAATGATTTTCCCTATTCAAAATGTATTCTTTATTGAAATTGAAAATTGAAATATTGATAATCTTTTTGCAATTAAAATCAATAAATAAATAGACCGATGAATAAATAGACCGATTATAACATATTGTGAATTGTTTCGTTTTCATTTTTTTATTATTCGTTTGTTCAACAAAGAATAAGGATAATAAAACACAAAGAGCAGTGAAAGGTATGAAATTGCATTTTCCAATCCAACACTGACACCAATGCAATATCAAACTGTTCATATATTTGGCGTATATATGTACAAATGTGGCGAGGATTTGCTCGAGTGATTGTAAACTTTAAAAACTCATTAGGTACATTTAGCTCTTGTCAAGTAACTTGAAATATCAGAAAACGGGCACAAACAAATGATTGGGTTGAACATATCATAAGCGTAAATGACATTCTTTCTATTTTTTCTACTTCTTCTTCTTCTTCATACCTTATTGGAGTATCTACTTGTTGGAGTGATGTGTGATATTCAAGTTTAAACATTGTTAATAAAAAACACAATAATAATCAAAACTAATAAGAATGCACATACTTAGTTTCAGAACAACTACCAACGGTCATCAAATTCTTCTGGTTTGGGTAATATTGGCTTTTGGCACAAGTATCTTCAGTACATCGTCTAGTGGCCCATTTTTTATCAGAATTGCTATGCATGCATTGCTGAAAGGCATACAAAGAATTTAAGCCATATCTACACAAATTACTTGAACAACATAAGCTATCAGAAACACAAGTCGTTACAAGAAACATATCAGTAGACAAACCAAGAACAGGCAGTACAGATACAAAAAATACAGATACAGATAAAAAACACACTGTTAATAGTTTATAGATCACTTCAATCAGCGTAGATACCTTACGTAACAGCCGTATTGTTAAGAAACTCTTCGAGATGTGTTCCAGCCACCACTAACAATGCAACACACCTTCTCTGTTATGTGGTCAAAGCATCAATAATCCTTTGTCGACACGTTCTCGAAAACGGTACAAAACACAAGTGTTCTTGTGGGAGCACGGAAGCCAAACATGATGCACGGACTCTACCGCAAAACCAAAGCTATCTCGAGTCGTGTGGGTGTGGGGAAAGGAGGTGGTGCTGGTACCAAGTTGATCCGCAACTTCGACCCGTTGGTCACGGACCGACGAGCTTGAGCGATTGAATGCAAAATCATAGCAAAGTTTTGTTTCGATTTATCAAGTGACTTTTCTGGGGCGCAGTGCTGAGAGTGTTGTTCTTCTGTCATTTGTTGCGACAAGTGCATGCGAGAGTTATGGTAGGTGTAGATTTCGGTGCCACCGGTACCATTGATTAGCAGACGACAGGAACTAGTCTTTCCAAACCACATTAGAAATGCAATTATTATGTTAAGCTTTTTTGTTCGGAAAATTCTACACTCCTGGGACGACAGCAACACTCGTGCTTCATCGGTTCTTTGAAACAACTAATTCTATCTGGATGAAGGGGTTTTGGATTTGTTTCTAAAATTTGTTATAATGTAGCTAGAAGCTAGAACTAGAATTGCTGTAACCATAGAGCGCTTTAGAATAAGTGATATGCATGCGGAATGTGCAATCGAACTAGGATATCAACTCTATTGTTCGTGTCAGTATTTTACCAGGTTACGAAAATCTCTTTACGTAACAGCAATGCTTACCCTGCAGAAGATCTTGCAAACAAGAAGAAAAAAACGAACGCATAAACCACGCGTGCTGTAACCGCAGACCTATCTATGCATGATGACTGGCAGCTCTGTGTTCTCGTTTGGGAGGTTTATACCTCCGGCCACAGCAAGAAAACACACGAGCCTTTTTACCGATTCCCTTTCAAGGATCGGTCGCCTTGTTCCTTGTGCCGCTTCGTCCAATAATGATCAGATAACGGAACCGAAAAACTTCCCACAAATCCTGGTGACAACCGTAGGTTCTTATGCTTTTCGGTTTGGTTTCACTCTGAACATGACCTGCCTCACAAATGATATGCTCTCGGGAGACTCTGGGCTTCCGCTTCGTTCCAATGTATGACCGCTGCCACCGTCGGCCGGAACTAAGCGTTCGTGGTTTTCGTGGCCCATAGCTAGACGGGAGCCCGGGCGTGATGAAGAGGGATCGCAACAAAAGTTTTTTAATTAAAATTCCTTCCATTCGTCCATTACCCACTCAGTCGTCGGCAGTGTCCTTCGCTGGAAGGTTCGTTGGTCGATCCTAGGTTGACACACGCACAACAACACACACACACACGCTGCTGGCAGTGGGTTCCATTTCCGGGGTCGGTTTTGTTGCCCCAGCTTCCAAGAATGTGCACGGAAGCTGCAACCAAGGACGAAATGTCCACTGTCTGTGCGGGCCGGGCTCGTACGGTGCATATGTATGCGGGATCCAAGGATCGTGATAATGAAATTAAAATCAACTCAACTCGATGTGCGAAGCGTGCGTTCGTACCCGTTTGCCACTGCTGGCCCTTGCCGCTGTTTGTATGTGCCGTGTTTGCCTTAACCAGCGCGAGCGGAGACGCGCCAGAAGCGTAGTGTATCCACACGGACTAACAATCCTTGAAGCGAAGTGCTGATGATATAAGTAGGAAAAATATGCACCAAGTATTTTCCGTGCTCTAAACGGCAAATTCTTTTGTATGCATAGATTTTCCGGTAAAGGATGCTTATGGCCAAGTGGAACGCATGGTGTAGAAGTACGAATGGATGCACTTATGTTTGCACACATTGTTGACTGTTAAACGAGCTAGTATTGCATTAAGGGGCAGTACGCAACATTTGATTAGCGATTGTATTAGTGGGGATATCTTTAAAAAAATGTTAATATAATCAAACAAAAACAATCCCTGGCAAATGTATACCAAAGATATTCATCTCATAAGATTTCCTTGGAGCAGACATATGCTAAGATTTCTTATGTCATCGTGAAAAAAAATCCTTCAGATATCTTTCTGCTGTTGTTGTTATCATAGTTGTGTAACAACCATTTTTTGTGTATAATTTAAAACTACTAGTTTCTAGTGGGTTTTAATTGTTTTACTAACACAAAAAATCCATATGCAATCCGCTGCGTAACTTCGCTGCGTCCGCGATATTAAATAAGAAATAAAATCACAAAATCCACCCCAACGCGGCATTCAAAGCAAGCGCTTACCAATTTGGAAAGGTCAAAAGTTAATAACATGCAAATGATGCCCTGTACCGTGGTGAAACATGTGGCGGGTGAGGAACACATTTTGACATACCATTGCGTAGCATTTAACGGCTTGGAGACCCCAATTATGAGTTCTGGGACCACGCGCGGAGGCCCATCCTAATACAGTGAAGCGTTCCCTATCCGTGCTTTGTAAATTTGATTTAGTGACTTACCCACATTAAAGCTATTAAGGGCGGCTGGTTCGGGTATGTGGAACCTTTTCCTCGGCTGACAATTTGCCCGATTTCACCATTAAAATTTTCAATTTTTAGTTGTTTTTTTTTTTGCTTCGTTCGCTCGTTACGGTGCTGATTATTTGTTGAAAACTTATTTTCTCTCCTTTTCCTCCGTCTCCTCCGTGCGTTGTGAAATATATTTTCATTCTCTCGTCATACTGGAATTAAGTTCGCGGAATAGAGTAGAAAAAGTACTACCGAAGCAGCAACAACGGACAATACCATCTATTGCGACTCTAGCAGCGCGCGACACACGCAGACAAAGGCATGGGAGTGGTAAGATAGCATTATCATCGCAGCGAACGGTACGGGGTTGCGGTGGGTGAAATTTCGAAGAGCACGCGGCCACGGGTGCAAGGGGCCGTGTGAAGGACACGCTCGTGTATCTCGAAATAAGTCCCATTTAAATGCTAATTAGCGCGCATGCAGAGCGGCGCCATTCACCAGGTTCCAGTAATGAGCATAATTTAAGATAAGAGAAAATCAAAAATCTCGCTGCGTTCCGGGAAAGTTCATTTCTCCCCCGGGGATGGTGAAAATTCTAGCGCCGCCCTCACGCGCGCTGCCCGGTATGGCGGGCGCGTTTTCGCGCCACGTTGATCGTGCTATTTCCTTCCTCTCGCAGTTGAGAAGAATTTCGCAATCGTTTCCGGTAACCGTTCGGCGCAGGAAAATGGTTCGTTTAATTAATTAATACCAACCGTTCGGTCGACTCAAGCCTTGGGAAGAATTTGTTTATTTCGCCTTTTTTCCCGAAGTCAGGTGCGATGAAGTAATTATAAAACAGACAACAAGGTACAGCAAGAAAGGAATAGAGCATTCATGAGATGAATAGGTTATTTTTGGTAACTTTTTGAAAAATTTCTTGAAAATTATCACTTACTAGAGAAACATACACCTACTGTGTGCATTATAGGGAAAATGTAAATCAAACGTAATTTATATTCCCTAGAAAAATAGAAAGGTTCAATAAAGGAACATTTGCGATATCTTGCTTCCATTCGATCTATTGAAAATATCCTTGCCGCGTGTTAATATTTTCAACGATCCCGTCAAGCTGGCCAAATCCGCTACCAGGGTTTCGAGATTCGAGATTCGATCTGCAAAAAAGGGCAAGAGACGATTTTTTAGCGCGCCTTATGCTAAAGAAAATAAAGTCGAAGTGCTTAAGAAACGTTGAATTCGCCTTGTCAATCGAATGTTGAGAAACGGTTGCAGTAGCAACACCGCGTATAACTAGGTTCAGATAAGGTGTAAATTTGAAGAAAATTTACAAAAAAAACGTGTATAAACTTTATGAAGTGAAATATTTTTTTTAATTACTATTCACTTATCAATGAACATTACGCCATTTTATCGAAGGAGGAGATTCCATTTCCATAAGATTACTTTGTTAATATTAAATGTTCATAATAACTATAATAAGAGCAATATTTGATCATTTTATTTGAAAAAAAAATAATATTTTGTTGTCACTATACATGGATAAAAGTTTTAAAGTTGTTCTTCTAATTGTCTTTAAACTTTATGAGAAAAAGCACCCTTTATTTATGAAAATAAACATCAAATCTGAAATGCTTCAGTAGAACGAAAAAATAAACATAACGCGAGTGTTTGCGCCTACAGGTAGGCAATCGTTTAACATAGTTTTAGGACAAGAATAGGTTAATAGTGTTAGTGATAAGTTTGAATGATTGTAAATGTACCTGTAATGGTAATAAAATAAGTCAGTCTTTGCTTGGAACCCGAACGAACTAGTCGTGAAATTGGAAGATCCGCAAACGAATGTATTGAGCTATCGAACAGCGAGCTTTTGTTTCGAAAACATTCGGCAATCCATTTAAATTTGAGTTCCAACTTTATGTAAAGGCTAGCTATTTTAAATTAAAACACATAGAACCGTGTGATCTATAATGTTTTCAAACGACAACTAGGAGAGACTACACAACTATTAAACCCAATTAATAATGGAAGCTAGAAAAGGTGAAAATTATTCCTTACCATTATTCGGTATACGCCTATCCTGCACAATGAGGGCATAAAAAGGCTGATCAAACATCTGCTTTAAAAATGAACCTATGCATGAACCACAACACAAAGGCACGCACGTGTCAAGCCTGGTCGCGACGGGTCCTAGCGAATCTTACGAGTTGGCTTTACCGTTTATCGCCCCTATCTCTTATCGCACCTCCAAGTGGGACGAAGTGCGATTTTTTGTCTCTTCTGTTATGCCTTCCGCGGTGTAGTGTGTTTCGAACATTTTCTCGGCGATGTCAAAACAAAAGCCCACACTCACCAGCACCAGCAGTCGGTGAAGTGAGCATAATTCCGTTTCATTTAGAGTATTCCGCGTAAGGTGTGTGTGGGTGTGTGTGTGTGTGCTTGAAGGAGCCGTATAATAGGAAGAACGAGATTCGGGAGGAAATCGAGCCTCGAAGTCAACGAGCAAAACGGGGTCGTTCGTTTGTGTCGTTATCCTAAAGATGCTTATGCAAGTTCTCCACCCTGCTGGTGCTGGTGTTTGCGGAATTTTTATAAAGCCCAACACTACTCCTATTCTCGCAGCAGAAGACGCAGATGCACTAGTGCTGACCGGAACCTTATTCTTTTGTTGCTGCCCGTGCGAGCGCAAGGATGCTTTCGTACATTTCAGTGCTTCTAACACTTTTTTTTCGCCCCGAAACACTTCCCATTCATCGGAGTCAGTCGAGCGTGTTACGCGAGCAAAAGTTGGTCTCGTTCGCCGGATTGCGTTGGCCGCTGCCAAAAATAAAACTTTGGCTTAGAATATTGCTTTACGCAATGGCGTAAGGAGGCCGGTATGGACATCGGTGGGATGTCGCGCTGGGAGCTGTGGTTGAAAAGATTTGTTTTCTAACTACACAACGAGATATGGTTGCGATTTTCACACCATTTTTAGTCTGAGTGTTATTAGTTTATGAAAGTTTTGTGCCCTTCGTTGGATAAACAATACAAAGCAGCGAAGTGAGACACCAACAAGAGGCTGTAAAAAGTGATGCAAAGAGGTTTCCTCAAACATGGAAGCTTATTTTAATTTGTTGATGCTATTTTCGACATTTTTGTGATAATAAAAACACAGCAGAATATTGTGTATGTTCCTGTGTGTATTATTTTAAAATTTTTAACGGAAAATAATGAAATTTTCCCATTAATATTTGAGAAATTTTCAACAACAACATATCAGTTCTGTGGTTTGCATCTGAACTCTTTATTTTGTAGGTTTTACCGCATGAAACTATCGATACGTTCTATCCTCTAGCATATTTAATCCCTGCTCGAGCATGATTGAAACACGCAACAGTGGAACGAAGAAAATAAAATTAATTTCTCGAGAAAATGTAATTTTCCCAAACCATATAAAGTACGTACACGATGCGCTTGGAAATTCTTTATCTTGCAAGACACATACTTCTCCCTTCCTGGTAAGCTGTCCTCATTTATAACGAAACGCACTGTGTAATAAAGTAAAAATGGTCTTTCACTTCCGACGAACGCCATTCAAGTGCACCGGATGGCTTTTTGTGTCAATAAAATTTTGTTCGCCACGAACCCCTTCACGCCACGGGAAGAGTGCATCCTGGAAAT
>KZ072731.1:75746-103809 GCA_002091845.1 Anopheles cracens | reverse complement strand
GTCATCTCTCGACACAGGGACACCGGGAAGGGCGGCAGATAGTTATCCACGGAAGGACTTTGTTGAAACGAGCGCAGGCACGGGATGGGTTCAACGTTCCACCGCTGCTGGACACCAAACGCCTCCGCCCAGGTCTCCCAACCGAAAGACGCTGATGATCCATTAGTGGCGAGAAGCTGGTGAAGTGAAACAGATTGTAAAACGAACGCTACACGGCACGAACTACATCCTGCAATTGGTCCGGCGTCCGGTCAACGATCCGGAGCGTTCGAGTGTGGATTTTAGGGTCCTTCCCGCTCCTGCCGAACCGACCCTAGTGGGTGCGACAGGGCCAAAGGTCAAGCACAATTTTAATCTCCTAAACGGCTAACTGCCCCCCGACCGGTCGGTGTCTTCGCTGTGCTGGTGCTGGAGAGGCTATTAGCGTTGGGTCTGAGATTTGCGCCTGTTCCTGTTCCTCGGAAGCAGGAAACTCATCGGCCAGGGTTTTACGGCACCGCCCGAAAGTGCAGTAAGCTGTTGTGCTGCCCGCGAACTTACGGCAAGCGAAACCTAGTTCCTACAAACTGTAACAGCGCAAGCAGCCGGAGCAAGATTTGTTAGAGCTTAGAGGTCGTAAAACTAACGTACGAAACGGGAACTAATCTAGCGTGGATTTATGCTGGAGCACGTAGCACGAAGCTGCATTTAGCAGCAGCTTGTACTCGCGCCGGAGGCGAGGAAATGGGATGTTGCCATGTTTCTTGGTTCTGGTTTCTCGGTGCAAACTTCTTAAAGTTGTTCCCGAAGCCGCTTTTAACCGCCGGGTAGCTGTTATGTCGCGTATTTCTCACTCCGGTTTCGGTTCATTGCGTTTTTGGAAAGGGTGGCACTTTCTCGGGTGCTCGTTCGTTGGCTCGTGGAGCCTTTCCAGGAACGTGTACCTGCGCTCCTGCGGGAGTCACACAACGGATAACACAAACCGTGCAACGTAATCCAGTCGAAGCCTGCGGTTGGGTTTATCATTCGATGGCCAAACGCGGCGCTTGCAATCGGCGGCAGTTCTTGATGCAGGTCACGTTCCTATCGCAGACGGAACGCTCGTGTAGTTGGATGTGCCTTATATTGTTTTTTTGTTGCTTCGTACACTTCTCCTCTGAGTGCATTCCACCAAATGTAATCGTTCTCAAAATTGGACCAAAGAGTTCTGCTAACGACAGTAGCTCCTGTGAGGGTGTTGCGTGACAGGGTGGAGTAGAGTGCGCCCCGGTGCATCAGTAACCAACCCGTTCTGAATGCTTGAAACATTACGGGACCGATGTTAACTCCCCAGCCAGCCGCCACCAGTTCCTTATGACACATTTCTCCCTAGAAACTTCTGTCTACACGAGGGCACGTGGAGAAATCGGAACGTCGACAACGTCGTCGACGACGACGGAGAAAGCGGCTGAGAAAACGGACCCATTTTCTTGGAAAGCACCCGTCTTACATAAAACCCGGTGCAGCGATTGTTTCAATTCTGCTCGCCAATCACATTAAGCGCAGTGTGCACCGCAGCAGCACTCGTCTCTGCCGTCGAGAGCGATGCAATCGAGTTACACGATAAACTTTTGCGGCCAATAGCGGACGAACCGCAAACGATCGGTGACAATGTGTTTTACGAGAATGTTTTACAATTTGCACATTATTACTTTCAAGCTGTGCACCTTTTTCTGATAGTTTTCATTTACTGGCTCGTGCCAAACGGTTCGACGGCGCTCCGCTTGGTTATTAATGTTCGTGTTATTGCTGCCGTCAATGGTGGGGTTTTGTGACAATAATGACGTAAGCTAGGAATCAACCGCATCTGCGGCAAACTTCTGCTGGCTGCATACGATCTTTCGTGCGGAGAAAATCATAAATTTGATTGTTATCTAAATTAAAATTAAATCGTCCGTGGAACTGTTTTACGAACATTACTTAACCATCCTTCATATTGGCTCCAATTTGTCTTGAGCTAGTTGGAATAATATCTTTAACAGGGGCGTTATTTTTTATTTTTATTGCAAGCCGTTACAGCTTCTTCCTTGCCCACTAACAAATTGAAACATTCGTTGTGTATGATATTGACACTATGAGTTAGTATTGTACGAACAATTGCTATGTATGCGTTTTTATTTATTTTATTTATATGTTATATATTAAATAATGAAGTAGACGACAAACGTGTAATGGATTGATTAAGCTCTCAAGAGATTGAGTCAATATGTCGCATGCGAGTTGACGTTTAAGTGTTATTTAAACATCAATTTGGCTCACCTGTTTGAAAATGTAATGAAAGGGTAAACTATAATAGTGAACAGGAAATCAATAGAGACGTTAGGAGCATCATTTAGGATTACGAAACAACAAAAAACTACCGCAATAACATTGTTGGAAACTTTATTTCTTTCTTCACATGATGTTGTTTTAAATATTTGAAAATTTCATACGAAAACATGGAAATACTCTTAAAAATACGGTTGAATAATATTTCAAAATGCTCAGGAAACTTGAAATTATTTAAACATAAACTTTAATTTTTATTTTAAAATTAAAATTCTTTTAAACACACTTGATAACACAATTATTCACTTATTAAACACATAAAGATGTTCCAAAGCTTAAAATGGAAACTCAAAAGTATCATTGTGGGAATTTTTCACTGGGTGTGATATCGTGATTGTGAACCTTAACGTTTGGCTTTCAGTTTGCTACTTATTTTAATATCCTTATTCATTATAATACAATTGTTCACTTTAATTCACTTGCTCCGCGAGTTCATTTCCATTCTGTTTTTCCTAAACTATTCAATTCTTGCAGTTATTGTAATAATATTAAACAACTATTTATTACATTTTTTCCTGAGGAAAGCACTATAGTGAAGAACAGGATATAACTTTTTTTAACATGAATATACAAATGACTTTTATTGAACATTCCAAAATGCCATAGTTTTCAAACCAAATTTCCACTTAAGATAATTGCTCATTTCAATTTATTTATAGACAAAAAAAGTTCTTTTGGTCACTGGCGACGTTAACACAGACTGTTCCATCATTTCAGTTCTAAAGAATTTTCCCATCGATCAAACGAATTAATTGCGGTAATTAAATTCCCGCTCATTATAATCCACCGGATCTTGCGATAAAACATTTAAGCTACTGTGGCGATGATGACTGGCTATTCATAGCACTAAGGTTTCCACTTTTTTAGGGGGAAAGAGATTAAATCTAGATATCCACAGTAGAAGGGTTTTCAACCATCCTGTTCGTGCAAAATCGTGACCTACGCGAAACTAATTGACTTTGAACGCAAACACCTCCCGCAATATCAGAGTGATCAGATGTAACACCGCTCGGTTTGTGTGAATAGAAGTGTTGATTATACAGTTTCCCTCCTCCGAAAACTCGCCCAACCGCCAGCTTGCTGTACGTATCTGGAGACGGATGTTCTTCCACCGAGAGCTTTTTTTTGTTGTCATAGGAAGGCGAGATGAAAAGAACGACGGGCGATAAGTCCGATGACCGTTTGGGATTTTCTCCGCCACTGCTGACACCTCTACGCCCAGGGAACGCTAATCAACGGCAGAAGTTATTCCACTTCCGTTCGATCCATTTTAAACAACTGCCATCCCCGAGGCGAGGATGCTAAATTAAGACAATTTACCACCATGCTCAAAGCTCTCCACGAAAAGAGAGCTATAAAAGGAAGTAAAATGGGAGTAGCGATTTTTACAAACCTACGGCACCGACGGTTGGAACCATTCGTGCGAGAACCAGTTGGTTGGCAATAGTGGCTAGTGTTTAATTTTCCCTCTTCCAGTCGATCGATGTACGACATTGGCCTCTTGCAGGAGCATCGTAACCGGTTGGCCGTAAGATCGGTGGAAAATGCGTCTAGTTCGATCCGGTCGTCAATATATCATTCGAACGGGAATGGAGAATTGCTTCGGTTGTAGCAATAAAAAACAGCACACGAAGACAGCAACGCAAACACACACACACACAACCGTCGAGAACGAAGATTAAATCGGAAAACGAGCTTCGAATTCTAAATTATGCCTGCCGTCAAATCCTACCAGTGAGCCGGCACCGGTATAGGATCGGGCCGGACGCTGCGCCGGACGTGGTGATGGGTTGGGCAGGAATTCACGCAGAATCCTTGATGGAACGAACGTATGCTTCATAGCCCGCGCGTACAAAGAAACGGCAAAAGAATGTGTCTGTGTTTGGACGGGGAATTTCGAAGGCGATTTTTCATTGAAGCAGATTTCAACTGTTACATTTTCATCGCCGCTCGTTAAAGATGTTCCACGTGGCTTGCGATGGAGCATTAATTGAGTTGGAAGACATCGAACCGTTTCGAACTACCTGACACATAGATTGATGTGTTCATTGGTTGGATTTGTTTATTTTAAAGAAGTTTATTTTGAAGAAGAATTCTCGACTAAACAGGCGAGTTTGTGTGAAATGAGTAACGGTTACTTTATGATACATTTAAAAAAAGAAATGGATTAGAATGGTTGACTCTTCTGATCTTGATATTCGATTCATAAATATAAGGCTTCGATTGTTTCGAGCTGACTGAATATGTTTTCCTGGTCGTGTTATGATATGAAGACACCGTTCATTTTCATTTGTTCTGGATATTGTATTTCCATATGTTAAGTAAAGTGTAAAAAGCTTAGCTTTAAAACCAGGTGCTTTTAATTTTCTTAGTGAAGATTCTTAATACTATCGCTTCACGGTGTTTAGTTTTTTAGTATACCTGAAATGGTAGGCATATCTTCCAATTCAGCCATCTTTTATTCAAATATTTCGAATCTTTATATGCACATTTATATCATCCATTCAATGAACTAATACTTATTCAACATACTTCAATATCTATTCGAGAGAAGTATTTGAGTTTTTCACAAATGTCAAGCATGTCACCAAAACTAGTCTTTTTCTCCTCAGTACGTTTCTGATTAAATGAGACTTCTCTTTAATACTGCAACGCTCGTTAACCTTTGACGAATATAAAATATGAAAAAAAAACGTTCCGACAAAAGCCTTCAGAACCCATGCGCCTGAACTATGCCGAGAACGCGGAAACCACGTGGAGCGTAAAAGCGCAAAACGTGAGTGCAATAATATGCGCATGCTGCATATTCCACGAGCCGGCGGGATGACAGTCGGATAACAAAAAGAACGTTCGATAGAAGATTGCAATCATTCCTAACCTACTTTTGTGCCAAACCATTTTTGCTCCATCTCATTTGCCCCCACCGAACGCTAGCGTGCATTTCTCACCCACTTGTCTCTTTCGTTTCTTTCTTCCACGCATTTTTTTTTATTCGCTTCCATCCCGGCTGGACTCATCCTGGACCGGCTGGACATTTGGATGCTGCATGACCACCGCAATGAATTATGCCCTCCTTGCCGGACGAATCCCAACACCCGACGGTACGGACGGTGACCGTTGCCCGCACCGTGGGTGGCTGATGATGTAATAAAAACCGGAACAAAACGAATTCACAACCTCGCACGAGCTCAGGGTACAAAAGTCGCCCACCAGCAGAACCGAGGCGAAAACGCAGCAACTGCAGCATCCCGGCTCGTCGGCATCCGCAGCCGGGCGCCTCCGTACGCAGCGACGCAAATCGCACTCGTCAACGACGACAACGACGGCCGCGGACGAATCCCTAACGACGGTGACGGCATCCGGCACGACGCCGACGGTGGCGGGTCCGGGTGGCGGCGGGGGCAATAGCACCGCCACGAGCACCGGCGGGAACGGTGTGCCAGGTCGCCAGAATACGTTATGAATATGCATTCGCCATCTTCCGGCGTGGCACATCTACTACTAGCGTGCGTCAGGTCGCGTGACGTGGCCGGCGATCGAAGATGATTAAGTAAGGATTCCCTCCGACGAGGAGTGCACTTCAAAACGGGTTATAACACAGCAGCACCAGAGGACAACACAGGAAATATGCCAGTGACATCCGCCTGCGCGTCAACTTCTTCGAAGCAGTCGGACTCACCGCAGGACATCAAACGTGCCCACGTTTTGCGACGTCTCCCACTACCGGCCCGGTACGGTGTGTAACGAGACCAAGAGGGCAGAGTGCACTGAGCGTTTTACTGAGGAGATAGGGGAACTTGACGGCGGATATAGCTATACACACATACCACGGGGCGGAATGGCGATGACGTTTCCGATACCGCTTGATCCATTCCCACAGGGAGACGCTTGAGACAATTATTTCCGGTTTTCTTAACGGCGCGGGAATCAAGTCTTCAACGCCAGCACAGCACAAACATAATTGCGTGTGAAAAGAACAACAATTTGCAATTTATTTTCTATTTTACTTATAATCTCACCTCGTCTCTTTCGCAATTATTTTAAACCTTCTTTAAACTTTGTTCGTAAGTGTTGTGTTTTTATCTTATACAAAAAGTTCTCTGTTTTATTGATATTTCTACCAAATCTCTTGTACTTAAGTTTTTCGAAATTATCGTTGTATTAGTCGTTGTTCTCATTCGTTGTTTTAATTGTACTTGGCGAATGAACTTTGATCATTTCTCATATGTTAATCAACTCTTTCAGTACTCACTCCCATAAAATTTAACAGAACGTGCTACTTGTTCCGACAACTGTACGCCATAAGAGCATCCACATCGGAAGGCCTACCATATAACGTTTCGAAAGTCATCTAAACAATGCGCCGACCTAACGTTAAGTTGAATCGATGAAGCGGAATAACTTCACCCAGCGCGGTGCTGGTTAAACACAAATTAGACAACAAGAGAAACAAAACATTAAACGTGCCTCGAAATGAATATTTAATTTTTTACTTAATGATTGTGATAAGAGAAGTAAACCACAACCGCACACAAAGTGAACAACTAATTATAACGCCACAGGCGGTGACGTTGGTTGTTGGAGGGAATGTTTGGAAGATGTGCGCTTAGAAATAAAAAAAAACACGGAAACAAAACACACTAAAAGAGCAAATTTAAAACAAACAAGAGCAAGCGCACGGGATAAACTACCGAACACTAAACAGAGAATGTAACTAATAATGTTAAATTGATGAAAAACCAACGTTGAGCATTAGACGTTTTATGGGGGGAAGAGAGAACTGAAGAATGAGCGAACCAAGGGGTAGCTTACCGACCAGTAACGTTTTGTTTTATGGATTCCGGACGTTTGTTCTACATTTTAAAAACACTACTAGCAATAAGTTACTATAAGTTTAGCAGGTTATGTGTAACTAAGCTTAAATTCTACCAATAAATCATTTCAATACGCGTTCTTATAGTTTCGTAAGGATAACACGATTCGTAAGCGATCGAAGAACTAAATCAATTAAGCATCAATCAGCAGTAAATATCGGTATTGAAATCCAACTAACGAACACTTCCTCGTGTCTCTCTTTCTCTTTCTCTCACTTTCTCTCTCTCTATCCCTCTCTCATTCTCTTTACCAATGCCCCTAGCTCTCTATTACTCTAGTTCGAAAATTGTTAGCTAATAACGAACCATTAACGTTACGAAAAAAAGGTACGAAAACTTTTTTCTCCTTACCACTCAAACACACACCCACACACTGTAAGAACAAACATCAAGCGAACTGCAAACTGAGCGGCGTTTCAAAGACGGCCTGCGACGGCTGTGTTGAACGGCCAGAGCTGGCTGGTAGTTGTTAGGAATCAAGGCAACAGCAATCACCCATCGTTCACTCGTTTGCTTTTGGTGCTATTTTTTGTTAAATATGTTATACGAGTTCCCGGTATGTGATGAAAAGTTTAAAATTAAAGCTATGGCTTCTCTCCCCCCGTTCGATTATGCAAAAGCAAAGTTCGGTCGCTTATTTCCGCCTTCCATACACAAACACAAGGGTGCCTTGAGCCGAGCACATTTTTCACATCGTAGCCATTTATGACAGGTTACATCAATCTTGGCGAATGGAGAAATCATCCTAACAATGACTTTGACAGTGACGCTGGGCCGGGAAAACCGCAGAACAGAGAAAACGGCAGCATCATTCGAAAACAGCGCCGGGAAGCGGAGAACAAAATAATAACCCGCCGCCACTTATTGCATAACGGATCACTGTAACCTGTTTGCCATTTCCATGGCAACGCCGGCTTTCCCGCGTTTGCTATGCTGGCGGAACGAACACGGGGACATGCAGAAGAAGAAAAAATGCTCGCCAGCGCACGACGATGATGTAGCACGAATGGGGAGGGAGGCCAGCATATTTCAACAACAATAACTCAGCGATATGATGCCCATGAATGTCGAAGTGACCGGAAAATCTCACGGATCCTTCGGACCGACCGGGCGATGAGTTGTGCATTTGCCGGCTCAGGTTGATTTCATTGAACTTTTCGCTTGATTTCGAGCACGGTTCGAGCACCCAGGCCGAACAGGCAGAGGCAGTGCTTTGGAGGATATCCAGTTCCCATACAGAGGTTTCCATAACACACATGCCTTATCATTCCACTGGACTAGCTTTCGAGAGAGTGATGTCCACCTACTCACCTCTGGGGATGATTAAAATCTCACATTTCTAAGCTAGTGGGGGGAAAAAAGGACTTCACTGTCATTGTGTTGCCTTTCCGTTCCATTTCACCCGAAAGCGAATGCGGGTCGAGCGGTGGTGGCTGTTGTTGCAGTTTTTAGTTGTAAGAATGTAAAAACGTATCGGTTAAACCGGTTCCCTTCACCGGGGATGATAGATTAGTTTTGGCTGGGATGAAAGATGGATATAGCTTTACGCCGGCGACCATGTGCATGTGTTTTCTTCGTGTTTTTTGTTGTTGTGTGTTCTGCTGCACCCCTGCTATATTTTCGGTCGTAATTCATCACCCAGTAAAGCAGAGAGGTTAGGGCGGCATGATTTGACTTTCTAGCTTTTGCGATTCTCAAGCAGCACATGACATATCGGTTAGGTACGCAAAAAAGCGCAAAATACGGTTTTAAATTGAAAGCGATTCGTTTTAAAGTGGTTGCTCGCGCCTTTCTTCAGTAGTTATATAGCAATTAATGGGAACGATATTTTTATATGTGTACTGTAATAGTGTTTGCATATGACGATACGTTTGAAGGGACAAAACCATACAGAAAACCTTAAAAACTTACTCGTAGTAATATGATACAAGGCAAAATATTAGTTTGAAATTGAAAAAAACGAATTAAACTGCAACACTAACTACAGGCAACGTATTTTCGCGTTAGGAATGTAGAAGTACTCACGAACACTGTTGGATGGATCTCTATCCAAACCAAACCAATGCTAGCGTCTAACGGAATGAAGAACAAAAAAACACTCTACTACTAAGAATCACCTTTCCTAACCTGTAGGTCATCGATAATAAACGCGATACGATAGTGACAAATGAATATTGTGTAATGTTGAAAACTTGATATTGAACTCTATAGAATTGTATCTCACTATAATCCACAGTGAACCAGTTTTTCTCGCGATTTCTTTTTCACATTTTTTTCTGCTATCAAAGTTGTGTAGAATGTTTGTGTTATTCGAGTATTCATATTGTTGGTTTACATTATGTTTTTTCCAACATTTAATTTTTTTACAGTTTAAAATTGAAATATTGGTTCAATTTATCGAAGTGTTTGTTTAAGGGAGAGAAACCACAACGTCTTAAAAAAACTAATTCATAAGTAACCAAGCATTAAAAAGCATTAAGGTAAAGCATTTAATACCACAGAAAACACTGTACTCTTGTAAGGTCTCGGACAACCGAACTCCCAAACGTGTAGATTAAATTCTGGCGGAGATGCAGCGGCCAGAAACGAATCCAAAAGGAGCAAAGTTGACGAATTGAAAGGCAACACCTACTGTAAGAATTATTAGTGGAAGAATTTACACTTAACAGCACACCACAGTGCAACGCACACACTATGTGCGGAGGTACGGCAAGGGTTAATAAACAAAACAAACAAAAATACCAAATGGACTAGAAAAGCTATGAGGGCAAAAATTAAGCATAATACAAACGGTGGCTGGCGTAGCTGAGCAGCGGAACTAACATAGGGTATATTTTTTAGTGGTTAACTCAGTACGAGACGTTAGGGAAGCAACCAATTGTGTTTAACACACGTGTGGCACGATGTTTGTAAGCGAGCGAGAGAGCAAAGCCCGGTTATTGCGGATGTAGCAGTGTTTAGCCGAGAGGCTGTCATTCAGTGCGGTGAACGAACGAAAGTGGATACCATCGGCCTTTGGTTGTAAGGTTGAGATATCTATCCGAGTGCAATTGCGAGGCAAAGCAAGTATTAGCAAATTGTTCTCCAAAATGTTGGATAATAAAAGCCGTGTTGACGGAGAAGGCATTAACGAACGCCTCGTGTGCTCATTGTGCTGTGGAAAGAAAGCTAAACATAGCGAAAGAAATCATTAGACATTAGTAAAAAATGATTGATGAAATGAAGCTGTTATTCAGGATGAACGAGGAGTTACATTGCGTTTCAATAATTGTCATTCAATGCCGCATTATTAATGCGCGCTGCCATGATCCAAATTTGATTTCCTTCCATACGTTCATCAAAGTAACCATGGATGTGTCCGAAATGTCATTCCACTGCTCCCTGCTTAACACAGGAAACATTGACTCGTGTCGGAAGAAGATCACATTCGATGAAAACAGAAGCATAGAAGCCCATACAGCCCAAGGACGGGGGGCTATGACCCTAATTGGGACCTGCATCCTTTGCCAGACCAGGCTACCATTCGAGAGTTCGAACACGTGGAACCTTATCCGTCATTTGCTCGACAAACACCCGATGGAAGCTATGCCACTGATGAACGATATCAACTCGCCCACCAAATCGAAGCAACGCTCTCCCCAATTGAGCCCCTTAATGAAGCAGGATAATGACGGGGAGCCGGGAGAAAAACCTGCAGAATGTACGCGCGACAATCGCTCTCGAGCCAGGCATGCAATCGGACGGAGAACTGTCTACAAAACCACCGGTATGCAGGCGAAATGGTGAGGAAGGTGTCGCATAGTTCTAATTCGTCAAATTCACCGTCTCACACCACAGTTGCCCAGTGGAAACCCGCACAGTTTCGTGTCAAATGCCGCGAGTGTGGCGGACGCTTCTTTCCAACGATACGCACCGCGGCGAGCCGCACCTCGAATGCGTTCGGTGCCGCTTGCGTACTTTCCTGCTGGCCATTTTGTTTCCTGCCCGCCCTGTTCACGACGCCGACGAAGCATCATCTGCATTGCTCGAACTGCAACGCGTATCTGGGGCTTTACGATGCTCAGCGGGATTGTGTGATGTAGTTGTATGCATTTGCCTTTTTCAACGTTTAAAATCTCCCCTGTCGGTTTCGAGTTCGAATCTTCAATAAAGGGTGCATGTCTAGGCTAACAGTGGCGAGCGCCACCTAGTGGAGTTTTTGAATAAACTGTTTCGAAATAGAATCAACGTGCAATTTAGATTTTTAAAACAATTTGTAGATTATTCTTTTTAAGCTTGAAGACATATTTAATATTTTAAGCATAAGTTACATACTTTAGTCAAATCAAAAATAAACTCCCACGTGCTGGCCAACATTAGTTCTTAATAACCGCATTTTCCCGAGTGTAACAGATTAATGCTTTAATCGAATACAATTCTATTAAAGAGATCCGAAGAGATTTAACAAATACAATTTTTAAGGAACTTTGATTTTGTTTAAATAGAGATAATTTAGAATGAAAGAAAATTAGAATGCCAATTAGAATGAAGAAAACATGATATGATCCAAAAGAAAAAGATTACTTTTCTGACAATTGAAACACATTGGTCGAGAAAATAGAATGCAGTAAACACCATACCTTAGTTGGGTATAACCTTAGATGGGTACACATTAGAATCTTTTTTGAAGTCGATGAAATTGTTTGAACAAATCAATATAAGAAAAATAATCGTTTGAGATCAATCAATTATATAGTGCACATAAATAACTGGCTCAACTCAAACTCAACATTACATAGCAGTAGAAGAAAAACATCTTTCTGTTTTATATAAGTGTATACGTTAACAATTTTACCAACAATTTGTGAATTGTTGTAACATGATTATTGCACAAGAAGCACATATGTGAGATAAGTTTGTCATTTTATATTATTGTATTTATTTTCATATTTTTTATAATTGTTCAATCTTCCTGATTCTGTATTTGAAACAAAAAATACGTATCTTCGACGAAAGATCTCATTACTTTAGAACTTTTAATAACATTTGTCTCTTTTTGTTACGTTTCTCACATTTCTCACGGCGGATGCATGAAATTACCCGACCCTGCGGCTCCCTTTTACGCGCAACTTGTTTCTATCGGCTAAAGTACCGTTGCAGTCAAATCGTGCAGAACGACATGCATACAGCAGCAAATGCAAACCCCTCATGTCTGCATGCCGCGTTGCTCATGTGTTCATGTTTTGCTAAATCAAGAACTAGTTCTAGCCATATAATTCGGCACAAGGCTGGTCATTGATCGGTTGATCCCAGGCAGCAGAAGTGAACCATCGCCATTAGAATGGCACACACTGCCTTTCGAAGTGCACGAGCGCCAGCGAGTGACATCAACGCTGCTGGACCAAACGAACCGTGTCGTGTGGAGGGAAAAAAGTATCGGAGGACATTTGAAACCACGGGCACATTCATAAGAATTAAACTTTCAAAAGAATATATGCTGAGTAGATTCAATCTTATCACAACTTTCACTTCAAACACAACGTTTCGCTTCTGCTACAATGTTCCAGAGCATAGACACCCAAGCGTCGCTGAAAGCGAGAGTGCAAGTGCAAATTTTGACCGACCCGGCCAGCTGCTGCTACCTGTTTAGCGAACCGGTTTCCGCTGCGAAACATCGGATTTTCCCCCGGTGCACGCACGGCTATATGGTTCAGAGAAACCGTTTTCAGCGTTCCGTTACCAGCAAGGAGCGCAAGCTTCGGTGGCTCTGCCTAATCACCGATCGACACCCGTTCTCGATCGACCTCGAACCGGTGTCGCTGGCCGGTGAATTGAGCTGCTGCTGCTGCTGCTCGCATCCGACGCAGCAGCCGGTCCATATTATGCAACGCAGTGCCAGTGCATCGCGTCAAGATCAATTCCATTTCGTAATCGAAGCCTGAACTCGACGCCGATCGTCACGGTCAGCACCGCTCTAACCCTGATGCTTCCAGAGCCTGTTGCGGACCTTTAAAAACAGATTAATCTGTGGAACCGTGTGAGGGAGCTGCAAAATAAATCACAGAGGGTAATGAGAAAAGCCGAGTTGAATGGGGGCGCTTACAATGTGAAGATGACTAGAGATGATAATTTCACCTAATCTTGATAGAATTGTCTAGGGCACAGTTTTCATTTTTAAACTGATCAGCAGCGATGATAAGAACGGAACATGTGTTGATGGTTCGTTCTTATTATTGCAAGCATTTAAAAGACGATTTCATACAATCACAATGGAGTAGCTTTTCTATGTTTTAGAACTCAGCCAAATGTTTGTTTCGTATAAAAAGCTTCATAAAATCTGATTTTGTATGTGCCATTCAATATCTCAAGCAATTACATACTCGAAAAAGAGGGATGGATCCGGCTGTTGAATGTTTATAGCAGAAAAAAAAACTCCACAGCACCTGACAAGTGTGCAGATTACTTCTTGAAAAAATCCCAGACATTACACGGTGCACGTAACAATCTAACAATTATTGACCGACAATTTTGAAGGCAGCCAAAAAAGTGTGCAGATAATGGCAAACGCGCTCTGTGACGCACTCGCAACGCTTCATGACGCTCAGAACACATCAGAAAAAGACAGCAGTAAAAACGAAAACTCATCCAACGCTCGGATGCTCGCACGCGGACGAGCGCGAAATTCGTAACAGTCTCCCGGTTACTACAGAGGACGCAACCGGTCGACGTCGAGACGCGGAGGCCGCAATCAATCTGACCCCTTCAGGTTCTGTTCTGAGCAGATGATTACGCCAGGAACACCGATAGTATGTGGAGCTGCCCCTGTCAATGAGCAGATGAGTAATGGGCAGTGCGATGGCCGGCCCGGCCCGGCGTTGCGCGCTAGACTGCGCACTTGAAACCTTCTCTACACGTGACGTCAATGACCGTGGAGTTGTTTTAAAACACCCGGCGCTGGGGATGTTTTGCATGTCCATACCCATGCCGAATCGCTTCAAATCCGAATCCAACAACAGCCAACAAGTGTCCCGTAGTGGCAGCGGTACCCGTGCCATGGCCATACACCCTTTTGGGAGATGATTCACGCTGGGCACTGTGGAACCACTACATACGCTTGAAGCATCTGTCGTTATCGCTAGACAAACATGTTGATGCCCGTAATGAGGTTATTATTGTGCTTCCTTACGGCTGGCTCTGGGTGTAACCTAATCCTCTGCAGCGACTTGCGTCTAATCAGCCTATCTCAGCGCTGCTGAGGAGTACACTCGCGACAAAGATTAGTGCCATGACCTAATGCGCCACTTCGCGACGCTATTTAGTAGAATCGAGTGAAAGATCTGTCTGTACGCAATATCCCGTAACTATATCCCGTATATATTTTTTTCTGGTTCTTATTTTCTAAGGAGGTCTTTTTCGGATTTAACATCCAAACCGTGATAAGCATCGATATAAGAAGTTTTTTTTTTCAGGAGAGTAACGAATATGCAATTACAAACAACTGGAAAGTTATGAAATTATTTTGCACCGAATTTTATTTCTTTTAGGCACACTTACAATGATTTCTATTGGAAAGATTGTTGGAAACGAGTATTTTTTTTAGCCATTCAATTTGTAATTATTTAACCAACTTATCATCTGCACTTATTTAACTTATTGATGCAGTCTTGATACGATTGTGTCATCTGTTAGCAGGGAAAGTAACTGAAACACTGTTATTTTTCTACAATGTTCCAAAAATTTCAACTTAATTCAAAACTCCATTACTTTTTAAACCTAGGCGGGTTCAAGACGAACCTAACACAAAAACCACTTGTGTTGTAAACAGACGCTGTCACTGCACCAAACGTCAACAGGATTTGTCGGCGAGAGTGAGCGAAAAAGAGAAGAATAAGACCAAAATTACATAAAAGGAGGAAAATTGGGACTTTTTGGACAAATTCGAAACAAAAGCAAGACTGAGTTTTTGGCTCTCGTATTTAGGAGCCTAAAAACCTATCGACCTACAATTTATGCGTTTTTTACAACTTGTTTCCTTAAAGCAATCGGTTTAACCGTTGCTCTTCTAACACTCAGACACTTAAAAAAGCTTATAAGACGTTTGCATGTTATAAGTAGAGAGATATATAGTTTATCTTAGAATTTATCGAATTAGAATGGAACAGATAGACAATAAATAAGAAAAATAATAATAATAATAAATTTGTGCATGGTTTCCACATGTAGAATCAGGTAAATTCTGGATAGGTAAGTAATTGAAAATCTATATCGTACACACATTGAAAACCACATTTATCAAGTCAATTTTAAATTATTACACTTTATTATCATTACTTTATTTATTCTCTTTGATTACTTCCAAATACTCTCTCTAAATGTCAGCTAAATCTAATGCAAACACTAACACAATTATTCAATCAATAAATAAATAATCAAGCTAAATCTAATGCAAACACTAACACAATTATTCAATCAATAAATAAATAATCAAACTATCCACAATAATGAAATAATAATTATAATGGATAGAATAAAGAATACATACTAAAGCAGAGATCTTTTCAAAAATAGTTGAATATGAAAAAAACACTTGCTTACGGCAAGTTTTACGAAGTTTTATATGGCAGTTTACAATGCAACGCGTACACATCTAGATTGCACTGTTGATCCATTTCAAAAGTATGGCCACTCGAAAGTGTATGGTCACCAGATACGCTTCCACCCTGCATCGATATTGACGCATTAAGTTGATGACAAAGCAAAGCACGCTATGCATATAACGCAGCACCATGCGGCACACGGCTCATGGCTATCAAAACACGGTCCGATATTTACAGCTCGTGTACTCATTACCGAACCTACCCGCAAAAAGGTGGTGGTGTTTATGGTTCCAAACAAAAACAAGCACGCCCCATACTGGCCAGCCAAAACACCAAAACACCCCTTCGAGGCACTGACACAAACACACACTTTTGCGTGCATGCGTTCACACACACCCGAACGGGGTGAGATATGATCGCCGAATCAGTGCGGGCGACAGTGACGCGCTGCACCAGGTTGCAGCACGCGTGAGCTGCATCGGGCTGGTCCAATTACACCGAAGTCCGTGGGCCGGTGGAGTAATTTGCCACCGCACGCCATGTTGGTGCCGTGACATCGATTTTCTTCCGGACAAAACACACACACGCGCGCACGCACGTGTGCCCGAAAGTGTCACCAAGTGGGCGAGTGGGGTTCCCGCAGCATTCCACAAAGGAAGGAAGCGTTTAAGCTTCTATGTGTGGTTATCATTTCAGGCAGGCAAACCAAACAACAATACCAGCATGCTGCGATGAGTATAGAGGTGCTAGATAGCCTACTGTGCATATGGTACGAAATTGCAGTAAAATGCAACACCTCTTTCACGTAATTTCCCCGAGCCCGCATTAACGCCTCAACCGGACACAGTAAAAGCCTTTATCAGACAGAACACTTGAAATCCAGTTTCCAGCGCGACACATTGCTCGGTTGTGAAATGTTCGTTTTCAAACACAGTGACAGATAGCGGGTGAGTAATCGCCGGGTGCCCTCGAGTCAGCTATAGGCTTCGTTTGGTCTACATTAGGGTGCCAGTTGTGACAAATGAAATTTAAATGAAACCCGATATTTAGTTGGATTTTCAAAAGCCACTTTAGTCATTCCTTTATTCAAGAAAACACAAAACACGTGCAACTGTGACGCTTTCAAAGGCAAACGTTTCTAGATTGATCTGTTCTTGTGATTCAAAACCTTCTAATGTTTAGAGTCGTCCAATCAAAATATCACATACGATCCAGCCTCTCGACCGTACCGGACACACATACCGACCACAAGTCCGCTATCAAAACCATTAATCAAGAGCCGTATGTGGTGCAGAGGAAGATCGACGTAAATACTGGTACGGTGAGATCTTTCTGCCCAACGAAACCGAAAGCCCGATCAGATTCTAACAAATAAATCTGACCATGTAAATGTACATTCTCGCACACCACAGAAACGGAAACTGTAAAGAAAGCCGCCCTGTACGGCCGATGCGTCCCGTGCCTCGTAACGTTTCGCAGCTCCCGTCTGGCCCCGTCCGGGCCCGGCTGAGCATAAGTCTCGAAAAAAAAACCACCACATCGCCGTGTTGGGCGTCCGACCCACGCACACCAGCAGGGCACCGCGTTGTGGCGTGGTAAAAAGCCATCACCATCAGGTGCCGGTGCGACTTTATCGCGCCGCTCAGTGAACAACGAACTTTCGATCGCGGCACACACGCGAGAGAGTGCGTCGCCAGAGACTTACAATTCGGATATAGAGTGCAGCTGCAAGTGGAAGGTACGCCGGAAATGGGAACCCTTTTCGGGCGACCATTTTTGCACCGCTGTTGACGTGCAGAAATAGAAAAAGGGAAAGTGATCCGAACGGACGGTGTATGTGTATGTGCAAACCCAAAACCGGTGTTTGTGTGGGCACGATCTTGCTTGGGCAGAAGCTTGACCGTTGGTCGTAGTTGGAGTGAAAGTGACGCTTCATTTACTCTGTATTTCCGTGTGCTTTTCTGTGTTTTCTGTGCTCTTGTGTTTGTTATGTATGTCTTTGTGCTAGTGGTTCTCCCATGTGCGTGTGATATGATTCTTCCCAATTCTTCCGAATCGTGGAGCGCACTACCGAACGTTTGGATCACTTTTCTCCGACACTTTTGAGCCCATTTCTAAGACTTCCGGCTGTTCCGCTGTATTCCATTTCTCACGTGCTGTGGTGTTGTGTCCGATTCGTTTCGTTACTTTCCAGTTGAAGATTAAGTGCGGTAGGAGTTGGAAGTGAAGCAGGATACAGATAGATAGACACACCCTCAGCATGAATCCAAGTGGAAAGGGATCCGGTCCGGAAGGATTCCAGACGCAACCGTTAAACCAGCCACCCTACCCAGCCGCTCAGAACCCACCGTACCCGGGCCAGATGCCGGCGGCCGCCGGTGGCTATCCACATCCCGGCGCTAGCGTACCGAACTATGCCCATCCACCTCCGCCGCCCCCGTACGATGCCAACTCGAACGTGATCCCGCCGCCACAGAACGCTGGCACGACATACGTCCAAGGTACGCGAGGAATGGCCGCTGCGGAACGCTGAAGTTCGGTATTACTCAATCGTGCTTTCCATTTGTTGCTCTCCTCGCCTCCAGTCGTCACCAGAGCCCAGGTGGGACCGGATCCGGCCTCGATGGTGTGCCCTTCCTGCACGAAGCATGTGATCACCCGGCTGGACTACGAAACCTCCACCAAAACGCACATCGCAGCGGGCCTGCTGTGTCTGTTCATGTGAGTTCACTTCTATCGCATAATCTTGGACCAGATTGTGGGTTCTGGTTTGTTTCGCTGAAGTTTACACTGATAGCCGTTGCTCATAGTGGCAGCACACGCTCCACAGTGATAGAGATAACGTTGTTTGTAAGATATTAGCACTGGAACGAATCTTACCACATGAACGATAACCAAGCACAGTTCGATCCCGCAAGAGCTAACCTTAGTCTGAGTCTGTGTCGTTGAACCACCGCGTCCAACAATCTCACCGTCACAGTTTCGGCTGAGCTCTAACGCCTATTTCAAACCGGATCTTTGGCGTGAAGAACAATACTTGACAGACGGACGGAAAGCAGCAACCGCCACGAAGGCGCGATCATGCGATCAGACGACTTTTTTTCCTTCGCGGGACGTGCGTGCGTGCGTACATAACATTCTGATGATTTTTTTGGGAGAGAGAAAGAGAGATCGTCTGGCGCGGCTGTCTGGACAGACGGAACGTCTACGGTGGAACGTTGAAACCGGTCGTAAGGGTGCTCGTTAAGCGTTTGCAGACGAGTTATTGGATATTGGTTATTAGCATTCGTTGGATCTTTTGTACATTAACGTTCGCATGCTGGATGATGTGTCTATGAATCGTGTTGCATTCGATTGTTTTTAGATATACTTCCCCAAACTTACAAGTCATCCAAAACGTAGCCACACTTTGTCTTCCCCGTACAGCAGCAGCGTACTTGCAAATATTTACACCCCGACACAGATGCTCTACACGAAATGAGACCGTACGGCCTGCTCATGGCGCGTTGAGTCAAGATAAATAGTGCCGCGTCTACACGAGCCGGGACCGATACTCACACCGTTTCCTGTTATCTTGGCCGTGGCCAACTCCAAGTGCCGGTAGTTTGTGCAGCTTTGCAACGTGTCGGGGAGGTGCAATGAGCGCTGTTAAACACCGACGAAGGCCAGCTTGCGAGCGCTCGCGAGCGGTATTGCGCCACCGCGAGTGTAATATTTGTAAATAGTCGACCGGAAATTGCACTATTAGAAGGGTTGTTTGGTGCTCATTGCGCAGCGCAAGTAAAATATTATTGATGGTGCATTGAAATGTGGTTGCTTAGAATGGTTTATAACACATTTTCATGTGAAAAAACACCGTGCTTTTGTACAGCAAACAGTGTGCAAAGTTTGTACTGAAAACAATCATTGAATTCTCGCACCCTTCCTAGCGCGACACACGTACGCGACTTCGTCGTTATCTTATCTTTTTTGCGAACGCCCCCTTGCCAGCTACCCTGTCGCGCTGAAGAGCAAAAATGCCCTTCTTCTCCAGTGCTACCAGTTCGCACCTACATACAGTCCGTTCGATTTGTTTCCAACGAGCAGATAACAAACTCCTTTTCTTTCACCCACGCCTAATGGCGGCTTCCAACTGCTGCGGTTGCCGGTGGGCCGGGCGGTTGGGAAAGCGTCATTAAACGGAAATGGTTTGGCACCCAATCGTTCATATTGCACCATTTGCGATCGTTATTGTGTACCCCGGGCTCTGGGTGCTCTGTCTGATTGATGGGGGCGATGGTGACGACTACAGCGTGGATATGGATGGCGACAGCGCCGTGACACATTATCGATGAAGCCAAATTAATCCGACCTTGCTGCTGGAACTGCTGCGAGGTTTTGTTTGCCCTTCTGCGTTTGCTCGTGATTGACAGGTGTGGAAGTTAATGCGATTTATGATTTTATACCGACTTTTTGGGTTTTTATAGCAATACAAACAATAGAATTCTTCTAGGGACCTAGTGGCTATATAAACCCTCTTAAAATCTTAAGAATAGTATGTTCAATAAGTTAAAAATAAAATAAAATATTATAACATCAGATGAAAGCCATATTGATTGGTTACAATTGTGTTAAATTTCATTTAGTAAATTATATTAAAACATCATTAAAACCGTTGAAACCGGTCGTAAGGGTGCTCGTTAAGCGTTTGCAGACGAGTTATTGGATATTGGTTATTAGCATTCGTTGGATCTTTTGTACATTAACGTTCGCATGCTGGATGATGTGTCTATGAATCGTGTTGCATTCGATTGTTTTTAGATATACTTCCCCAAACTTACAAGTCATCCAAAACGTAGCCACACTTTGTCTTCCCCGTACAGCAGCAGCGTACTTGCAAATATTTACACCCCGACACAGATGCTCTACACGAAATGAGACCGTACGGCCTGCTCATGGCGCGTTGAGTCAAGATAAATAGTGCCGCGTCTACACGAGCCGGGACCGATACTCACACCGTTTCCTGTTATCTTGGCCGTGGCCAACTCCAAGTGCCGGTAGTTTGTGCAGCTTTGCAACGTGTCGGGGAGGTGCAATGAGCGCTGTTAAACACCGACGAAGGCCAGCTTGCGAGCGCTCGCGAGCGGTATTGCGCCACCGCGAGTGTAATATTTGTAAATAGTCGACCGGAAATTGCACTATTAGAAGGGTTGTTTGGTGCTCATTGCGCAGCGCAAGTAAAATATTATTGATGGTGCATTGAAATGTGGTTGCTTAGAATGGTTTATAACACATTTTCATGTGAAAAAACACCGTGCTTTTGTACAGCAAACAGTGTGCAAAGTTTGTACTGAAAACAATCATTGAATTCTCGCACCCTTCCTAGCGCGACACACGTACGCGACTTCGTCGTTATCTTATCTTTTTTGCGAACGCCCCCTTGCCAGCTACCCTGTCGCGCTGAAGAGCAAAAATGCCCTTCTTCTCCAGTGCTACCAGTTCGCACCTACATACAGTCCGTTCGATTTGTTTCCAACGAGCAGATAACAAACTCCTTTTCTTTCACCCACGCCTAATGGCGGCTTCCAACTGCTGCGGTTGCCGGTGGGCCGGGCGGTTGGGAAAGCGTCATTAAACGGAAATGGTTTGGCACCCAATCGTTCATATTGCACCATTTGCGATCGTTATTGTGTACCCCGGGCTCTGGGTGCTCTGTCTGATTGATGGGGGCGATGGTGACGACTACAGCGTGGATATGGATGGCGACAGCGCCGTGACACATTATCGATGAAGCCAAATTAATCCGACCTTGCTGCTGGAACTGCTGCGAGGTTTTGTTTGCCCTTCTGCGTTTGCTCGTGATTGACAGGTGTGGAAGTTAATGCGATTTATGATTTTATACCGACTTTTTGGGTTTTTATAGCAATACAAACAATAGAATTCTTCTAGGGACCTAGTGGCTATATAAACCCTCTTAAAATCTTAAGAATAGTATGTTCAATAAGTTAAAAATAAAATAAAATATTATAACATCAGATGAAAGCCATATTGATTGGTTACAATTGTGTTAAATTTCATTTAGTAAATTATATTAAAACATCATTAAAACTCCATAGTCAATGTCGAAACACGACTAGACCCAAGTCAATCCATTAAGCAACATTTTCTTTCCCTTCTCGCTATCTTCTGCAGATGCTGGCCATGCTTCTGGATCCCGTACGTGATCGATTCGTGCAAGAACGCTAATCACTACTGTCCGAACTGTGGGGCCTACATCGGAACGTACCGTGGCTAGGATTGTCCCGCCGTTGCCATGTGACAAACACACCCTGGGCTGCGCCCAACCCACCCAGTCCTCGATTCTGTGTGCCCATTGTGTCTCCAAAAAAAACTATTATTATGATAATCCTGCAACAACTGGCACTAATGTGCCAGTGCCAGTATTGTGATGTAATTCCCACCTTTTCCCCTTTCGCCTTTCCTCTGCACCACATACACACACGCACGCACCACCACTACGAAGATGATGTGCGTCATAGCGGGAAGGCGAACGGGAAGAGGGAGAAGAGTTAACCGAAAAAAGAAAGTGCCTGCAGTGATGAAAGTATGCGTGCGAGAGTGAGTCGGCGTGAGCAATTAACCGCACGGGAGATGCATGCGAGCCGCGAGCATATCTTTGTCAATACGACTGTTATTATTTTTATTATTATGTAGTGAATATTATCGACTTCATCGTACGTGAAAATTGCGTAATAAATGTATTTACACTACCAGCTACTCAACCAAGCGGGTTACCTTTATTTGACGCGCACTGTGCGTATGGACACTTTCGAGAAACGGACATATTCGAATCAATTACCCTATCCGACAGGGAAGGGCAGGGAAGAGAGAGGCGTACTGTTTATTTATTTAAACCATCCATCGCACTGAAAGCTAATATTAATTTTCTACCTACGTGTGTGTAAGATACAAAGTTATCGGGGACCATTAATACTCAATTATCGGAGTAATCTTTGCTTTACTCACAGTTGATCGCATCGAAGCAATTTGCAGAACCTTACAAATGTCCAGACCAGTGTGGTTTGTGTCCTGACTAAAACTTTGCACTTTGCAATAAATTTTATTTAATTGAATTGAATTGAATTTGCTCAATCTGTGTGTTTCAAAGGCTCTTGGCCTATGTTGGTGTATGCGAACTATTTAGTGGTGTATGATACAGGGTTTACCACAGCCGGTGACACATACTGCACACTTTTTGAAGCAAGCGGCATGCTCACTTCGAAACCACCGCGGTGTGTCAACACACCGCGGCTTCGAAGTGAGTATGCCGCTTGCTTCAAAAAGTGTGCAGTATGTGTCACCGGCTGTGGTAAACCCTGAAAATATATGCAATGTGTGCATCTAAATACTACTTTTGAAAGTCAACGAATTATTGGTGATTGGAAAGCATTTAATGAACGTCCAATGAACTAAAACCATCGATATAATTAGGCAAAAATTCGTTTTCCAAGAAATGTAACCTAACTTTTCCTCACAAGGGATGGGACACTTGATTGCCTACCATGACTACTTATGGCAATCATTTCATACGAAGGAAGAACACCATCCCTTTTAAACCATATACGAATGGGAAAAATGGATGCCTCAATGTCTTTTGATTGCGCTCCAACAAAGTGTATGAACCTTTCGACAAAGGCTATTTCTTTCTAAATCCCTTCCTACCTTAACGCGAACATTCTCCTATTAGCATCCCGCTACGAGGCATGGATTTTATTGCCTTGGATGATTCCTTTGACCATAATGTATCCTTTGCCTGTTTCCGCTTTTGTCTCTTGTTTACTATATTCTGATGTTTTGTCTACCTTCTCTGTCACTCTTGCTTTCTTTTCCTTCTTTATTCCATTTCTCTAATTCTATCATCATTTCCCTTTTTTCATGTTTTGTATATATGTTTGTATTATCACGTTACAGAGTTATTGTAAGTCATAGATTGTATAACTCTGTGCAATATTTTTAAGCAAAAAAAACAGATTTGTCTATTTCATCTATTATTCTTATTTATTATACACATTTTTATAATTCCAAGAACCAGATGTCATGCATCGATTTAATGTAACAGTAAACATTATTTCGTTTCATTTCCATACGAGTCAAAGCGGTGCAACATAGTTATAAGTATGTTGTCAAATCTAAGTTTGATTCAATCAAATAAACGACTGATGCAATCAGCTAAGGTCAGGCGACTGGTCAAGTTTCAGGTTTCGAAGCCAAGCATTCAGAGTTCACTTTAGCCACGCAAGTATCAAAACAATGCAAACTCATTCTTATTGTATGTTTTATGTTATCATTTATGTCATCAAGTGGTGTGGGCAAAACTGTCCTTATAAAACATAAGCCATATGTTTAAAGATTTCAGAAAATCTCCCTTCTTCCAACCGGACCATTTGGTGATAGATATGAAATCGTAGGAAAGAATCATTTTATTGCTTACAGATGTTAACAAACAGACTGGTGTGATTCAAGGCTATGCCTCTGTCGCTTTCTCCTTTTTCTTCCATCCATTCCGTCCTAGTGAAAGTGTGTTGTTTTATTGCATACAGATGCCAAGAGGGTGAAGAAAAATTATTCATATTCACTGTCTCAAGAGCACTTGAAGCGGGTGGCGCATTCTTTGGTCAATTTGTGAGAACGAAACAGTTTATCGAAACGAAACACATTTTTGAAGCAAACGAAGATATTTTATTGCATTAAATTTAACACGGAATTGAATATAAATTTTCTATATCCTACCTACGCGGTTAGTATATTCTTTGCACCCACAAACAACAAAACAATGCATTCTTCTCTCGATGACCCAAAGCGCGTGCTACTGTTCTGATCCAAAATGGTTTTATTTAGACCAGCGAAGCCCATGCTATCGGCTAGCATTGTCGATAAACTGTTCACTTATCTTATCTATAAAATGTGCCGCAATGTCGATTTGCTTTTGCTTTCATTTTCCCCTCGAATGTTCTTCACTTGGGAGGAACAATTTTTCTGGAACCAGTTCAAGAATGTGCTCCGGACCCGAACGCGGCCGTTTCAGATAAAGAAAACACTAACACTTGTACGCATCGCACACACTAACACTAGCGGACAGTGGTCGTCGCACCGAACCGTAGCAGTGGATCAATCAGCCGCAGTCCTGCTCCTACTTCCGGTACGTTCCGATGAAGGATCCACAGTTCGGGCAGTAGTGGTTGGCGTCCCGGCAGGCCGTGGAGCAGTACGGTACGAACGCACACGGCCAGCACAGGAAGAGACACAGCAAACCGGCGCAGAGATGCGTTTTGGTGGTGGTTTCATACTCCAGCCTCGTCACCACCGTCGCCCGGCACGACGGACAGAGGATGGTGGTCGGATCCGGACCAACCTGTGGGCTCGTGATGATCACCGTCGTTTCTGCTGCGTTCGCAAGCGGCGTCACACCGGAAACGAAAGAGAGAGTACGAGAGTCAGCCTGAGGGCTACGATACGCGGCAAAGAAGTGCTGCATGACAAGACCGACAGGTCTGTGACCAGATCTGTGTATCCCCACGTCCAGACGGCTTCCAGACAGGTTCAGATACGGTCAGATCCAGGAGTTGAGCTCAACTCTTCCTCAAGCCAAACCAACAGGCAACCCAAAACCCCCCAAACACACGTCCGAAGAAAGAACACGGACACGGAACAGGACGTCACTTCACTTGGTACAGCGAACGGTACGGAACTTACGCAACGATGGCAGTTCCTGGGTGTGCAAGTTAGCGGATTTGAGCGGTTCGGCCATTGGCGACTGCTGGTGGGGATAGGCGCCCGGCACGGGACGATTGATCTGATCGTACGACGGCGGATCTGTCGTTCCCGTTCCGTCTGGTGGGCCGAACGATCGTTAGTGGGAGTGGGAATTCGCGATCACAAGCCTACACTCACCCATGATTTGCTAGATCCTGAGCAAGAGCTTCGTTCGTCGCGACACACACACACACAGCGGGGCACAAACTATCAACTTCCTCTAATGGATCGGTACACCGAACTGAACGCCACCAACGTCAACCTGACTGCAAAGGTACGACTGTCGCACTTGTCGGCTAAATTATTAAACACTGTACTGCGACTGGTGGACGGTGCGCTGTAGCACATGGGGGCTGGGAGTAATCATCAGCGATAAGGATGATAAGATTGTAGGTTCGGCCGCGTTCGCTTCGCGGCCGTGGGGCGACCAGTTTTATCCCGCAGCACCGGGCCGCGTAAAATATTCACACTGTGTCGCGTGTGTAATGATTCACTGACTTTGCTGACCTCAACGCGCTGCCTGTCACAGCCCTCGCCGGTGTGAGAAAGATGGGTGCATGCATTTTATCGCGGAAAATGCCACTGCTTCGCCGGCGTAGAACATGCGATAAAAATCAGGTGCAAAAAGGCACTCACACGCATCGCTAACTCGCTGGGCCGAGATTTTGTGCTTTCCCATTTGAATGTTCCACCACGGGTGAAATAAACATGTTCCAATCAATATTTACGAGGTTAACAACAGCGGAAGATTTTTTTTTTTTGTAAAATAAAGTTTCGTATTATTCTTTTCATCTCCAATTACGGGCTTTTCGTTCGAATTGATTCATCTTATAACTAATCAATATTTCTTGATGACGTAGGAACGTAGGTTGAGCAAGTTGTCACCTAATGCGGAATAATTAATGCATCGAACTGCTCAGATTCAACGTTAAATAACATTAGCATCGACCTATTTGTCGGCAACTACACCGTCGTCTCGGATCGGCAGAACAAATATTATACTCTCGTAACCTGATATTTAACAGCTCCTTCAAAATCAATGTAAATTTATTTCCCTTTGGTATGCCTTAAAACATGAGAATATTCTTTCTGATCGATCGATCACAAGTCATAAACTGATTAATCTGTTTGCAATGACCATAATGCAATTAAAGTACTAATCTTTACGCTTAAACCAAATTTCAAGTAGTGTAGTGCGCTTTTTATGCACATTAAAATTTTGGCACCCTTCTGGTACAGGCTTAAACCAGGCTAGTATCTGGCTCTAGTTCGTAATAGTAAAAGAAGCAATGGTGGACTTATCAATCGTCTAGGCGTGTTAAGATTGATCCTGAACTAAACTGAAGCACTAACCGTGATTTGTAAAAAGTTTGTTTCAATTTAATTTTCAGTTTTATTTTTTACCGTTACCTGGCCAATTGCGGCCTACATAACACAAGTTTCTTAATCATAATAGTGCCTAATCGATCATAGATCCTGACAATTTAACACACACACACACAGCGGGGCACAAACTATCAACTTCCTCTAATGGATCGGTACACCGAACTGAACGCCACCAACGTCAACCTGACTGCAAAGGTACGACTGTCGCACTTGTCGGCTAAATTATTAAACACTGTACTGCGACTGGTGGACGGTGCGCTGTAGCACACGGGGACTGGGAGTAATCATCAGCGATAAGGATGATAAGATTGTAGGTTCGGCCGCGTTCGCTTCGCGGCCGTGGGGCGACCAGTTTTATCCCGCAGCACCGGGCCGCGTAAAATATTCACACTGTGTCGCGTGTGTAATGATTCACTGACTTTGCTGACCTCAACGCGCTGCCTGTCACAGCCCTCGCCGGTGTGAGAAAGATGGGTGCATGCATTTTATCGCGGAAAATGCCACTGCTTCGCCGGCGTAGAACATGCGATAAAAATCAGGTGCAAAAAGGCACTCACACGCATCGCTAACTCGCTGGGCCGAGATTTTGTGCTTTCCCATTTGAATGTTCCACCACGGGTGAAATAAACATGTTCCAATCAATATTTACGAGGTTAACAACAGCGGAAGATTTTTTTTTTTTGTAAAATAAAGTTTCGTATTATTCTTTTCATCTCCAATTACGGGCTTTTCGTTCGAATTGATTCATCTTATAACTAATCAATATTTCTTGATGACGTAGGAACGTAGGTTGAGCAAGTTGTCACCTAATGCGGAATAATTAATGCATCGAACTGCTCAGATTCAACGTTAAATAACATTAGCATCGACCTATTTGTCGGCAACTACACCGTCGTCTCGGATCGGCAGAACAAATGTTATACTCTCGTAACCTGATATTTAACAGCTCCTTCAAAATCAATGTAAATTTATTTCCCTTGGTATGCCTTAAAACATGAGAATATTCTTTCTGATCGATCGATAACAAGGCATTAACTGGTTAATCTGTTCGCAATGACCATAATGCAATTTAAGTACTAATCTTTACTC
>KZ072731.1:30587-48904 GCA_002091845.1 Anopheles cracens | reverse complement strand
TGCACCACTCGTAGAATGCCAGTTGAAATCCCACATCCTACGCAAAAGGCCACGAGCTACGCACCAGACGAAACCATCATCTGAATGTATTTATTTATTAATATTATTATTAAATGTCTGTAAACACGGTCGTTTTGTTGATACAAATGAACTTATTACAATAATAGTAATGCCTTTAAATAAATGACTAAACAAATAAAACATCTCAAACGTCTCTTGCATGTCATTTTACATCATAAGAAAACCCGGTTCAATTAATTGTTTAAACCCAACTCGCTACACCACTGATCCCAGCTCCCAATGTAAGCGAGAAAAAAAGAAACAAAAACACTGTCCGTACTTCGTTTTCCATCCTGCTGCTCCCACCAGTAATTTTCTTCTCCCGTATCGTCCTCTTTCTTTTCCGCTTTCGAGGAAAGACTACCCTCCACGCCGCCACCATCATCATCACCACCATCACCGCCACCACCACCTCCAACCTGAATGACAAATGGCGTCCGTACGGCGTTGCTGGCCCGAAAAATAGGTCACGCGTAGATTTGACCCACTTTCGGCAGTAGGTAGACCCAACGGCACGCAAGATTAGGGCGGCGCACACGAGAACGAACGAGATAGAGGGAACGGCTGCAGTGCAACGGCTCAGCATTGGAGCGGACTACGCGGTGGTGGTGAAAACAAGTCGCGAGCTTCAACACGCTGAAGCTTTTTTTAGCCCCGTTTGTAAACGATCGGGCCCCGACGAGCTGACGACATATTTACATGCAAACAACGACTCCTTGAATTTGCTCGAACAATTGAGCTGTGAAAATTAGATTGTAAGCGTTAAGCCATCGTGGCGCTTTTAAAACCGTCCAGAAAGTACCGCTCACTGTTTTGATGCGCTCAAATGAAGTTCAAAAGATAGGCACCGAAAAGAGAGAGAGAGAGAGAGAGAAAAACATATTGGACTTTGCAGCACAACCACCACCTTTTCCCGATAGCGGCTTACGTTCGCTAGCTAGCTGAAAATTAACCAGCGGACACGAAACCAGCTCCAATCGCGCTTATCATATCCGTAAACGTAATGCAGCTCATGGTCGCTACCCCTTTACGTTCGGAGGGTTTGGAAAGAAAGCTTCACCCAAACCCACCAGCTGAATCGTAGTAGCCACAGACACGGTCGGGGTGTAAAGTTTGCCTATCCCACTACGCACACAGGTTCGCCTTGCGGTGGTGACGAAAGGCAGCTAATGGCGATGACACCACCTACGCACGTTCGACAACGGCAACGTTGCGGCCGAATACACTAAACACTAAACCCGCGCCACAGTGTTTGTCATTTCGAAGCCGTTCAATGCCAAACCGAGCTGGCAGGCGTTGATGTTTGACATCAAGCTTGCGCGTACGTGTTACTGGTTGTGTTGTGAAACTCACACACTGCTGTGGGAGTTGTTAAAAAGATGGATCTGTTGAGCAAATGTGAATAACATTTTTATTTTACTTTTTTTCTCGAATAGCTGACGGTGTATCTAGTGGATCATAGAAATTGAGGTTAGATTTTCGGTTGAACTTTGCTTTTTGTTTAAAGGGTATTTTGAAATTACTCACACGTACCATCATGAAATGGCTTTCAACAGCGCTGTGGTTAGTGGGTTCGGTGTACAAAAAACACTAACACACACTCGAGCGCTCCCCATTCTAGCACATCATCTCCCAGTGTCGAATGGCCGCAAAGCGTTCGCGTGTACTCCGCGGTGCACCTCACCTAACCTCCAAAGTACGTTGACACGAATGCAAGCGACGAACGAGATGATCACGGACACACCAGCACACAAAGCACACGCTGTCAGCGAGCATTGAAAGCCATCCCCAAACGCGTGCAGTGAAGAACAGCCTCGGCGAGTTGCATGACGGAAACGAAATAATAAGCGATTAACCTAATTCGCTCCCGTGGCAACGGCCAAACGGGGGACGACGAAGAACGGTTGGTATAAAACACGCCTGGCCGGGAGGGAGGCGATGAATTCGAATCGAATCGAGATTGTCACATTGCGCACGTGTGTATGGCGAGCAGACGACTTGACGTACACCACGCCGTACAACAATCCGAACCCATTGCCTAACCCTAGTCCCCAAGTCTACTACCATGCTCTAGTAAGCTGCGCTACTCCACTCACACAGCAGAGCAGCACTGCTGACGGCGTAGCGTGTCAGCTGTTGTGAGGCCCTGTTGTAGTTTTGGTTCGACGGGTTTTTGACAGACGCACGTACCATCGCTTGACAGCTCGATCCGTTTTTCCACTTTTTGGTGGCATGTAAATGTCTGTCGATTGACTCTTTATTTATTCAAATGGGTTTGAAGCCGTTTAGATTGGACGACTCGTTGGAGGCAACGAAATGTGCAGTGAATCATCATTTGACGGCATTGTTTCTTTTTTTTCTAGTGATAATGCGAGAAGAAAACGAACGAAACGGTTGTATCCATCGACACACATGTTATTCCTTCCGATGGAATTATCCTCTGATCTCTCTGCTGATTATATACACTAGATATTTTCTATTTAATCTATCAGATCTCGAGACCCCAGATACTAGTGTTGAATATATCTCGAATCTCGATTGAGTCTGTCTGTCATCGTCAATAATTCATCGTTTGGACTGTGCTGCATATTGACAAGCTAATGTAAAAACATTCGTTTTGTTTGGGCAGTTTTTATTCACTGTAAAAGCCGATTTTATATAAGCTACCCAGTTTTCTTACAGCTTTAACTCTATTCCAGAGACACGTCGAATAAAATACATAAAACAGATTCATATAAATGGCAATTTTAGCTAATTTATTCAAATTGCAAAGATTAAATTCACATTTCAAATTACATTGTTTATAGCCGAGTATCTACAAACACCAAATTAACAAGTTTGGAGTAGAAAATCCGTTCCGAAACCGATGGAAATTCTCTCATAAAAGAACATGTATGACTTAATCTTTGGCGTTTGATATTTTTGCTGAATGTTCCAATCTCTCAGGTTTAATGAAATCTAAAATAAACCTTAAACCTTTTTTTATAAATGAACAACGTTTTCAAATAATTAATAAATATAACAATAACATCTATTACATTGCTTCTTACAAAACGTACATGTAATTTATGTACCTTATTATGTTTTTGAAAACATGTTTGATTTGTTTCTCCACCAAATACTGTATCTTTAACTACACAGCTTTTGGCCAAACATCTATTTAATCGCGTTTATGAAGTAAAACGAATACTCATATTTTTCCAGTCAGAACAATTTCCTGATTGTATCGGACGTATTGCTTTGAAAATTATGAAAATTTACCAAATAGGTCCATTTGAGGCATTTATTTAATTGTTGCTAAGTGTGGCTTTCACGTTTGTCCATGTTTTGTTGTTGTTCCTGCTAGTTTAACATGTCGTCACACCAGTAAATGTGGCCTGTCTTAAATATTTTTTAAAAGTTACATCAGAACGTATGACAGATTTGCCATTTTTGTGAGAGAGAGAAATGTAATTTTATCCATCTCTTATTGAACGCTGCAAAACAACATTCTACGTCCATCGACTGACTGCATTATGCAATGTTCCCTACTCACTGAAACACAAAATCGATCGAATTTGACCTATATCTCCAGCGGCACTTCTTCCGCTTCTTGACGGTTGGACCGAGTAGCAACTAAATCCGTACCGGATGTAATAGTTTTTTTTTCTGTCTCACCGATGCCGGAACGGACTTGAGCGCAACGGACATCCCAAGGGTGCCGTTACTGGGTCATCAAATGGTTCTAGGCAATCGACACATCGTAACCCGCTGTATCCCAGTGCGCTAATTTACCTCTTTAACTCATCCGAGCGTTCTCGTTGATCAATAAAGCAGCCCACAGGGTATCGCGTTCGAAACACATTTGTACAGTAAGCACATCCATACACCTTTAGGCTGAGGTTAGCCAGAAGCTGCATGTCGTGGAACTTCATCCAGCAACTTCTCAACATCTCAATCATACCACCGAACGAGGAGTGTTCCTACTCGGGAAAGATAGCGTTGCGTCGCATTCTCAATTTATGGCCTGGCACGGTCAATACTGTGGATGGCAGCTCTTAAGGCAATCGCACCGGTTCGTATCCACCGCATCCGGATTCAGACAGCACCGTGCTTTGACAGTGCTTTGATGTTGCAGCCAGGGCAGCAAGAAATAATACTGTCTAATTTCATGAATTATGACCGCGTAGCATCATTAAACTTGCATGGTGAACCATTTGTGCGGAAACGAGATTCCGTGCGCTGGAGCGCTACCCGGACAGCGCTTTGGGGGCGCTCGAGTGGATCAACCCGAGCCCGAGCTTCTAGAACGGGCCCACGTTCACCTGGGTTCCGCTGGACCAAGGATTGCTGCAAGCTTCTACCGGCTCCGACTCCGGCTCCCGTGTCCAATTGGACGTCGACTGAAAGCTGGACGAAAATGCTGCAAAACGGGATGGGGATGGGGATCAACAACGACCACTCCACACCAGCACCCGGTACGCCGAACGAGCGCTAGGACGGAGCCCAGGCCCCAGGCCGGGATATGTTTTATTCATCCGAATCATTTTCAAGCCACCCCATCCCCAACCCTAAACTTCGGTGTGCGGGATGTACAAGGAAGCGAGATATAACAGGCACCGGGTTCCATAGTGATGTGATTCCTCCAAATGTTGACTTCCTCTGAAAACTACCTGCTGCTGCTGGACTCAGGCACGCACACTCACACGCACGCCTGAGACAAACCATCTTCTAGCGATACGGTAGAACACGGCACAAATGCCTGAACAAACCTCTAAAACCTGCCGGAGTAACCTTCACGTGCGATTGCCGCACCAGAAACAGCTGAAATGACTTGCCAAGCATTTCGGCTTTACGATACGCAATTTACTGCCACCCAAAACAAACAACCCTACGGCAGCACAGCGTGAAGGGCCGTCTGCGTTCTTCGTATGTAACTTGATATTAAAGTCCTGGCTCCGGTTTATCACATTAGGAACCGTAGGGCCATGGACCTGGTAGAATTACCACCAGAACGGGGCTAGGCGAATGACGTATCAGCTACAACTTGCTTCACACAGCCACAGACAAACTGTTGCTAAATTATAATTAACTTTTTCATGAATTTAATACACAGTTTGGCGACTCTTATGATAAGAAGCGAGTTCACATTTATTTATGTTAAATGTCATCTAAATGGCTGAACTGTCTGCAGCTGACCGTATCACATTTTGCAACTCATTTACAACTGACATATCACATTTTAAAGGCCATTTTTGTAAGTATAATCTTTAAAATGACCTCGATGACTAGAGTAGGCGATACTTCTAGTTAGACGACACTGAAGAATTAGACAAATAGTGATAACATTAGAAAACATGATTCACTTTTCGAACTCTTGAAAACAATAACATCCTAGGTGGTATAGAATCCCATAGAGCAGCCAAAGTTCAATGAACTGCCTTGTTTCTTAATTTATGAAGTTTCGTATAGTCAAACCTTCAAGAGTTTATATCCCTGATAGTTTGCCTAAGCTACGCCTAAACTGCCTGAAATTCGAAGAATGATTATCAAATCGTTCATTTTTAGTCAATGTACTGCTCTATCTTGATACCTACGGTTGAATCAACATTTCAACAATATTTTTACCTTTAACTATAAAGTTGTATTGTCGTTAATGCTCTTTGATCGGTTTATTTGACAATCAAGTTGACACGATGCTGTTGAAGTTAAAAAGTACCACAAGATGTCGACACCGGCCACAAATTATCAATAGTAAACATTACACATTTTAATCAATATAAAAGTGGAATATTTTCGAAGCAGTGTTTTGGTTGAAGCACCCCAAGTTAACTATGTAAACATAAACAATGTCGTGATAATGCTTTTCTCATATTCTTCGACAGTTTTATTGATCGAGAAAAACTTTCAGCAATAAAGGCTTAGAGGTTTTTACTAAGACCAAATCGAGTGGTCTAGTGTTATCCCTAGGATAAAACAAATTTAACATAGGTTAGGAACAGGATAAGCCTATGTTAAAAATCCCGGTACGGAATTCGAATTCGAATTTTTCGATATGTAAACGAAAATTCCCCAAAAAACCTCCGCGGAACGTTGTAGTGCAGGCTAAGAAGAAGAGCAAAATATGGAAAAATCTTAACAGTTGTACTGCCTCCATTAGAGCAATCTCTACTGAATATCGTTTCGTAAAGGTGGTTCGGCGACAAAAATACGAACGTGGCTTGGATGAACATGAACCGTTTCCGGTATTTTTAAACGCTGGCTCATATTTGCAGCCTTCCATCCAAAGCGCCCTTTCGCGATTACGAAAAATGTTTTATTACCGTGCATTTTCATGCGCTACAAAAAGTCGAACCCCTTGGCGGGCGTCCCATTCGCTCGATCGGCCAATTGCCAACCGTGCACGGATCGGGTGCATGGTTGCTTTCGACATTCGGCCTGCTAGCACCGAGCGCGCGCGCCGGTGGATATGGAAGTTTAATTTAATTTTAAACAAAACTATTTCGATTACACTGCGTAAGACAGTGCCAGTGCTCGGCCGACGCTACGTCGTCGATTCTCGTTCTAAAATCTCCACCATGCCTTCAAACATTGGCATTTGCAAGCCAGTACGTCTAGCGTCTGGTGTTTGTAACCTGATTTTTTTTCTTGATCCAATTTCAGGGTACGAAAAAAAAACGAAAAACGAACGAATACTTCGACAGTGCCCAGACAAATGAAAAACATTTCTCAACTTCACATTTCTCGCGTTTGCTTTAAATTTAATTTATCTCGAATGGTGAAAAAAAAAACTCGAGTTTGTTCCTTCTTGGTCACGTTGACTGCTGAGCGATGTCTGCTTGATGGCACATCATTGTGGGAATTGGAAGCATTGGAGAGGATTTATTTTTCACCCAGATCTGAAGTTGATTGATTCAAGCAAACGTCGACATTTTCTTGCCTTTTTTTGGAAATAGAAAGTAGTATTCAGTTCACAGCGTGCGTAACACAGGCGAAGTATAGCAAACTCTTTCGGATAGCTATGGAAATAGTTGGTAGGTGCTTGACGTTAACGGATTTTCGTATTTAGAGTTTTATTTTCATCTGTTTCATAAAATAGTTAATACTTTGTCAGTGTCAGTATAGTTTACCAATAAAAACAAACATACTAAAGTCGTTTGATTTGTTTTATTCACAACATCCTGATAATCTCCATGGTTAACTTTCTGTTGAACGAAATATATATTTATGAACCTCAATTAAAAGTATTATTAAAGTCGTGTCGTACGTCACCAAGAGGATTTCAAACCCCCTTTTTTCTATTTGCAACATACACATCTTAGCAACTGGAAGAGGAAACATCATGTCGATCTACGGAAATCTGCCACCCACGGGCGGGCAACCATATGCAAACTATCTTCACAGTCTAATGGGGAAAAAATTATAACAGTATTGAAAGCTGCGCAAAGAACTGAAACATTAAAATCAGAATCTTTTTCCGCATTCCGAGCGACGTTACCATTTTTACGATATTTTTCATCATCGGTATCATGTGATTCTCCACACACGGAATCACTGAACTTCGAAGGTATTTCCACACGTGCGCTTGGGTGAGTGGTGCGAAATGGAAGATAGGTTTTCCCACCTTCTCGTACGGCCAAACGGGTCGGTCGGTTCGGTTAAGCTACAGTCGAATTGTTTAGATGGACTTTCGCTTATCCCGAACGCTACCGCTTCTGTTTAGACCGGCGCTACCGCCATTTCCCGACCGTTCGTACTGAACAGAGTCCAGTGCATTCGGCTAGGCACATTTAGAAACCGATGCGAGTTTCGTTCCATGTCTGTCGGAACCAGGCGACAGAGTGAGTTCGTTTCAAGAGAATTTTAATGATTATTTTAATTGAATCCGTACACGTATCAGCACATCCTATCTGCTCTAGAGTGCTAGAGATTGATGAACAGCATCGTTAACGTGGGGAGAATGGGAGGGAATACTCATCGGAGCGTGCACACATTGATAATTATTTTCCCATTCAAGGCCTGCGGTAGAACCTTTTTATATTTTGTCAGCATTTATTGAGTGTTTAGTTTCTGATAACATCGAGACAGACGACAGAGTCAGCCACGCAATCCGCGTACAAATTTCATCTTATATTCGCTTAATTAATTTCAAATGTGTTTTCTGTGTTGAATAAATTTGACCCGATTGCGTAACGCATTTATTATTGCAGTCTTTTTTTTGCTTGTTGCATCCCATTTTCATTATTCCACCAAACGCCATAAATCAGGTCGGATGGCACGACGTGGAAAAATGGATTTAATTATTACGCGAGGAAACTTTTGGTGGCACTTTTTTTTGTCAACATTCAGTGTCTTTGTTTTCTTCGTTCTTAGCGGCTCATAGCACCCGGTTTTGGTTAGGCGAAATTGGATTAAATTATACTAGTAAATAAGGCATGAAGTAAATAAAAGCCAGTCCAGTAAAATAAGTAAACATTTGTTTTTCCAAAAAAGTAATGAATGTCAATCTTTTCGAGCTATGTCAACGTTTGTGCTGGACCAACATTGTGAATCATTCTCGCTCAAAGTTCTTTCCCGCCCAGCTCTTGTGAGTTTTCTGCTGAGAAGTTTCTCCAAACATTTTCCCTTCAAAGAATTTTCGAAAATCTATTGCGATCGTAGAACAGAACCTAACGCTGAAGTTAGAATATGGATCTTAGAATTGATAGTAATACGACTAGGCAGTTAATACAATACAACTAATGAGAATAATAAGACCTTAAAATTATGTCTAGTACCAGTAAGCAGTGAAGGCACAATCAGCAACCAAACAAATATCCCTGGCAACGGCATCCAAGTCGTCTGAAATTTAGCGAAACACAGTAACCTAAGGTCTCTCTCTTTTCGGGTCGGTTCCAAGCAGCGCACTCGCTCACACACTCGCAGCCCAACGAAACACAGCTCATGTTCACCGGGTTAGAACCCGTTTGACCTACATTCTCGTATCTCCTCTGTCTCCTGATTATGCGTGCGCATTAAATCGATGCACCGAAATGGACTAAATTAAATCACGAGAACCTCAGGCCAGGACCGGCAGCGTGATGGAAATGAGACAGTTAATTTCAGACGATCCCGATCCCGAACTCCAGAACGACTGGAGTCGTCTGTGCGTTTGGTGTAATGGAGGAACCGTCGGATTTTCCTAGCCCAGAAACAGGAACCGCCGATGGAAACGTTTCATCATCTTGCACGCTGTTAAACGTTCTTTAGCAGCTACGTTGTGCCCAACTCAGCGACAGATACCAATGGATAGAACAATACGAATAAGAATACGTTGAAGTAAATCATTATAAAGTACACGAAACAATTTTGAATGTATAAGTGTATGTATAAGTACACGAGATATAAGTGAATGTCAGTATCGTCAAGCTTACAGTATCTTAAAGCTTAAGCTTCGAAACAACTAAAAGCAGATAACTAAGATTAGTGTATAGTGTTTCTGATTTACATACAGTTACGCTGACAAGAAAATAAGGAACATTCTTATAACTGTTGCTTCTCAGAAAAAAAACCCTGTAAGCAAATATAAAATACATCACTGTATTTGAACATTCTCTAAGCGTTCATTCGATCTGATTGATTAACAAAATCTCTTGGGATTTTAAATGCTTTTAAATGATATCACTTCATGTACACATTTCCAGTAATCGTGTGAACTTGGTTGACGTAATTTTTTAAAATATAAAACGATTTAATAAACCTTTATTCACTATTTAGATAGTAAAACCATACAGTAGGGATCATTCGACAATATGTATGTTTCAAATCTACGATAGATTGGCATTCGAAATAATTATCGAAGTGGTTTAAATTAACGGATAAGTAACATTAATAAACAACAAAATAACATAAACAAACAGTGAAATCAGTTGTTGTCCAGCTGTTTTCTTTATTTAAGTGAGACAAGATCTTTGTATTGTTTGAAAATTTGATAATGTCATACCAATATGTGCTTAACAAAGCCAACTAGCAAGACTAAAAAAGAAAAACTTTTTGCCTCAACTTACAAAATTAAGCCATTAGTATTAAACATGTTTTTTATATGTAAGTAGGGCCTGTATTGTCAGTCCGTAAGTTATCAGTACACTGACTAGGCACTCAGGGCCTATTCCCTGTAGTTAGACCTTATCCCGTGCTTACTAGATTAAAAAATGGTCGAAGTGGTAAATTCAAATAAAATAAAATGATTGTTCAAATGATTAATATAAGAGAAAATTAACTAAAACTTCTTGAAACTTCGCACGGCAGAAACATTATAACTATGAAATGGGAAAGTAACTACTATTCAGCTCGTTCGTATGTCAAACAAAACAAAGCTAGTCCTGCTCTCGTGTGCAATCCCATCGACAACAATGTAGATATCTCGAGAGAAGAAAAAATCTAGCTCAAATGTACATCAGCCAGCATCCGCCGAAAGTAGTTCACGAACAGAAACGAACAAAAACTACAACATAGAGATACGCTGCCGCGTCCAATGCGTCCCAAGCAACGAGCGACACACAAACCGGCACACACATGATCGGGACCGCTCAAGAGAGGGTCTTTGAACTTTCACGCTGCGACAACCGCCCATCGAATGTCTTCGTGAAATCGCGGAAGAAAGCAGCAGGCAACGCTAGACCCAACCAAACAACAAACCCATCTCCGTGGTCCACGCAACCGACGCAACGTCCCGCTGCCAGGTTATTGCTAGTGCTGCGGCGTAATGCGTACCCGTGGCTTGCGCAAGCAGTAAGCGTTTTGTGCAGACGATGCGAGAAAAACGGTCCGAGCCGAACATCTCGCGCCTCACATCTCGGGGAAACTGCTAGCAAAGAATGGAGTGGCCCAAACAAAGACTCGCGCAACGCAACTCTTTTATTTTGCCCGATAGATGCGCAATGCACGTGAAGGACAGGAGGGTAGGGGTGGCTAGCTGATGATGGATCGTTTTCCACGATCGATGGGCGCGTTTTTCTTCGCGTTCCCAACTTTCTCCAAGACCCGCGGGAGATGACGATCGACACATTGGGAAAGATGTCGCTGAGGTGTTACTTTCATCTTGTGCGTTGTGGTACAGCTAGTGGCTAGTATCTGCATTCGTATGAAACTTGATTCCTTTGGGATTTTCTTTTCAATTGGTATTGGCTTTGAATTTCACCAATAATGTAGCTAATAAATTGGAATCATAAATCGAAGTTTCAACAAGCGTTTTGATTAGTTCTTAATTGGTAAGCATTCTTGTAAAATTTGGCGGTGTACACACAGCCATTTGCCTATAATAATTAGTCCAAATAACTAAACTAGTTAATCTACTTTGAGTAGTTATTCTATACATTGCAATTAATGAAATCTTGGCTAAATCTTAGTCTTGATTTGTGTTTTAGTTTTGAAATAAAGTCAATATTCTTACTCCAGACACCTATATTTCACTGGAGACCCTAAAATCTGGAAGTTTCTCCCTCAAAACTGCTCATCAAAACTTCAAATACAAAAGTAGGATGGTTCAACATAATACAAACAACCTAGCTTCTTCGGTAACTACTGCAACACAAAACTAATCAAACGAATACGAATGCTACAGAGGAGTACCAACACACAAAAACAAAACTTGCCATCATCCGTAGAACAAAGGTATGGTCATCCCCAGGGGGGAAGCGAAACTTTTGTCATTTTTTTCGCTGCGAAACTCCGCACCGAAAGACGGTAAACTACTTAACCAACTGCCCTTTGATCGGGAACTTTTTCTGCTTCTGAAACCAAAGTTGGGCTGTCGTAAATTGTTTGCCGAAAGAAAACCTCACTCATCCACGTGTATGTGTCGATAGCAAGGAAAGAGCGAGTGATTGTACAGCTTGCGCCACATAATGTTTCCAGCATGATGCAAACCAATTTAAACAAAAAATGTGTTAGTACGCGAACTGAGCGTGACTTGGTCGAAATCAGATGAAAAGTAAACATCACCGCTTAATTTAGGTTTTCAGTCTGTCATTACTGTCAACGCAGATGGTAACTGTCAGTGGATAGTAGTGGGGAAGAGCGAAAAAAATAATCCCAAAATCAATTAATACAAACGCCTGCTTTGTGTGTCACCACCGCGCGAAGGGTTTGCGGTGGTGCCGCTTGACACAAGGGGGACACTTTACTGGCGGAGAGTAAAAACTTTCCTATCGCGGCACTTGACGTGCCCGCGGGAAAACGTGGCAAAGAAACACCACTCACTTTTTCCCAGGGAAAACACGCATTCCGATCGGTTTCGATCGGTACGCAGGGGCACCGCAAACGCATTTTCCTCCCCCTCTGAGCACACTCGTTCCCCCACACCGCTTTACCACCACGAAATCTGGGTGTTACCCGCGAAGGGTGGTCCCTGCTCAATTAGGGTCATATGTCAAAAGTGCGTAAAGCGTGGGGTGAGTTTTGGGTGGAAAAGTGATGGAGAAGAAGAAAAAAAAACACACACACACACGAAAACACAATCACGAGAGGGGGGTTGGTGGAAAAACGAGAGGGTGGTTGGTGGGGGAGGTTTGTTGGAATTTTCCGCCCTACCCTACCAGTGGTTTCCGCATCTGGTCAGCCTGTTTCTGGCTGTTTTTTTCTGCTGCTACTGCTGTTGCTGCTGTTGCTCCTCTGCCCGATGTGATTCAAACAAAGGAAAAACGACAAACGCGCCACTCGCTGTGTGTAGAAGCTGGTGCAGCACACACGTGCGTTTCTCCAGCTCTAGGAAAAGTTAAGAAACGTGGAAAGATCGCTTGGAACAGCGGCCAGAAGGGAGGGGGCGCGTGTGGAGAGTTGCTAGATAATAAACTCGTTTCTTCACTCGACCGCTTCCGTCTCGCTCTCGCGCAGTGCACGGTACGGGTCGCTGTGCCTGCCTCTCGCTCACACGGCCTACTAAACAAAATGAACAGTTGAGCAGTTTAGTAGACCACCGCACGATTTCAACGCAGCGCTCTACAGCGGAAAATAGGTAAAAGGAGAAAGGGGAAGGGAGAGAGAGAGCAGGCAAAGGGGGGAGGGGGACAACGATTAGAAGCTTTGCAAGTGTGTGCGTGAGCCCGCCACATGGGCGCTGTCTCTGTCCACAGCGAAATATATTGATCCCGTGCCCCCTTCTCGCGCCCTTTCCAATCTTCTTCCACTAATGTAAACGTTTCAACTAACACACACTCTCTCTCTCGCTCCCTCTCAACTCGCACACACTCACACAGCGGAATGGTAAAACTGGAACGACGGCGACGCAGTGCGAGCCCGCTGAATACGGTCGTTTTTGTCATTTTAGTAGGAAAAGAGTGTGGAAGAGTGTGGGGTGGAAGTAGGGGGCACTATGAAATAAATAAGCGAAAATAGGTTGGCTTCTCGGGATGGACGCGAGTGTTCGTTGGGTGTGTGCGAACGTTTCCAAACTCCACCACACGCACACACCCATGAAAGCACACTTCGTGAAATATTGAGCACACTGCGACACGCGCGCGCTACTGCAGTCTCGTAATCGGGGGGAGGTTTTGTGAGGATTTTTGTGTGAGTTTTTTTTTTGCTTTTGGGATTGTGATTTTCGTTCCTTGCCGTCGACGCGATTTCTTTGCTGCGCGTCTCGCACAGCAAACTCTCGAATCGGTCGTCGCGTTCGTGCGGTCGCGGTTCGCTCCGAAAGCGGCGATTTTCGTCGTCCTCGCGTCCGCGGGCAGTGCGCGAGGAAAACGCGGTGTGTGAGTGTGTGTTTTCGTCATCGACATCGGTCGCGTTCCAGCGATAGTCAGCGTCGGGGGGTCCCAACGGAAACGTCGCTTTTCTTCGCTCCGCGCGGCTGCAGCGAGATTTGGAGTGAAGTTTTGCCGTTTTTCTGTGCAGATTTCCTGGCATGCGGGCATTCATGAATCGAACTGAATTGTGAAGCTGTGAAAGTAGATGTTTTTGCAAGTGTTTTTTAACGTTGGTACAATTTCTTCACATTATTCACGTGTTAAAGAAATATCGCATCGCGATAGGGAAAATGTATGGCGCATTTCGTAAGGAATAATGGAGCGAAGAAAAAATCGAAACAAAGGAACCTAAGGAAAACGACAGAAAAAAGCATAAAGACACGTGGAGTAGCGCGCATTTCAGCGTTTGTCCCTCTCAACACGGCGACAGTAGCGTGGAGTGGTGTGTATGTGTGACCGCGTCTGTGTGCGTGTTTCGAAACGAATTACTTGGACGAAATTATCGCAATCCTGCAATGTTGCGAGAACGAAACGAGTGTGCGTGTGTGCAAAACCCACCACGAGAGTGGAAAGAAAGAGAAAGACTGAAAGGATTGTTTTTTTCTGTGTGTAGTGCGTCGTGTGGAGCAAGTGTTGGAGCGCAGGTTGGTAGAGAAACGAAGCACACACAAAAAAACGCATTGGGAGTATTACGTAAGAGGCGTAAGTAGCCGTAGAACAACGAGCGGTCGTCGCTGGTTTGGCTATGTGTGTGTGTACGCGCGCGTTGAAATAGTCTCGTTTAATCACGTATGTCCTCCCCTACAAAAGCTTTATCCATCACTAAAATTGGCCTTCTGAAAACGTTTACTAAAACACAAATGTGTGTGCCTGTGCGGCCGCACTTAGTCCGGAGACTAATTTTAGAACCAGGAAAGATATCTAGTGCCATAGATGATCTCGCCTGACCCGAGGCGGGGCGCACCCAGACTCATATTCATAATGGAAGAGAATTCGTCAGTGAACATCTCTCGCGCGCGCGAAGCGTGCTTCGTCCGATCCACGTAGCCATTGGATGGGTTTTCTTTCCTTGTTGGAGTTGTACAAACATCTGGTGACGACTACAAGAAGAAGTGTGGCATGTATGACTCATCTTGCGAGAAGGGAGTGTGTTATCAGCACCTATAGAGAGTCGATATGTTCATGATATCGCCAATCAAGCATGGTTCCAAAAGAATTCTTCCTGCTCTTCTTTCTTTCTCGGTTAAAAAAATCGTGATTGCGTCATCCATGTTGAAAACTGAATGTTCTCTCGCTTTTGACACGCACTGCTCGAATGACACGCTGTGCTTCTGCTGCTGTTGCTCTGCGGCAACTTGTTATAGACTTTGTACCCCTGCGAATCATAAATCAACGCGAACGCACACACACACACACACACACACTTACTCGCTTTTATTACTACTGCAATTGGGGAGCATCTCTCATCTCTCCACTTCTCCACCAGCAGCGGAATCATGCTTTGGAAATGTGGAATCCGGAAAAAAAAACTTCTCAAACACTCACTTCCCCCGTCCTCCCTTACTTCGCGCGCATACGCTTGATTACTTCCGCCCCAATACAGGCCCAACAGCGTTCAACAATTCGACCAATGGAGCAGGAGACGACACTCGCTCGGTGCGGACGTGTTCTTGCCTTGGTCGGCGGAGAGTTGGCTCAGAGTTCGGGATAGTAGAGGGCAGCTAGTGCTGCTCCGGTGAACCAGTAGTAGTGTGCTTCCTCTTGAAAGAAGAGATCATTTGTACTAGTGAGGAGCTAACTTGGATCATTCGGCTGCTGCTGCTGCTTAGACGCCTGATGTGTTCTCCAGCACACAAATTAGTAGGAACACGGAACAGTGACTCTCCACGTTGTGTGCGTCGACCTCCGAGCCTGCTGTAATCGCGTTAGTGTGCCTCAAGTGACGTGAGACTGCCTCAGTTTCCACCGATCCTAGTAGCCACCGAAAAAATACTCACGAGAACAACAGAAGTGCTGCGTCCGAACATCTCTTCAAGATGATGGATGGCAAATAGTTGAAGTGAACTTTTTGTTGGGCTTGTCTTTTTAATTGCACGCGGAGATGTATTTTTGACAAGCACATCAGATACGCATTTCGCCTAGCAACACGGAACCGCCGAGTTCCGACGATGTTCTTGCATACTACCAGAAAAAAAAATCGAACGCCACATAGATGAGATGGAGGTGTACTTCGCGTGTGTGGTGTGATGTGTTGGTTCATGTCGGCACGCTATATTCACACACCGAGTCCGGAGACTAATTTTAGAACCAGGAAAGATATCTAGTGCCATAGATGATCTCGCCTGACCCGAGGAGGGGCGCACCCAGACTCATATTCATAATGGAAGAGAATTCGTCAGTGAACATCTCTCGCGCGCGCGAAGCGTGCTTCGTCCGATCCACGTAGCCATTGGATGGTAACGTTGACGTGTTGACGTTTGCTAGAAAGTAAAGACCAGTTTCTATCAGATTCGCGCACACTAGGGCAAGAGAGGCGGGCTGGCTTCGCGAATGGGAAGAAACTGGTAATAAACATTGGTGCGGACGCTGCATGACCACTGCAAACGAGTTTTGTCCGCCCCGTTGTGTGGCCAGTGGAAAACTACTAATAATAGCGCTAGATCGCATCATGTTTTTGCTGTGAAGCACGGACACACATACTCCCAAACACGCTTCTGGTGATTGCAGTAAAATGTTCCACCTTCTATATGCCATTAGCATTTGCGATATCTCCCTAGAGGCAAGCGGAAAAGAATAAAGTATTCGTGACCGATGATGCTTACAATAATAGGACTACTTCTTCTCCTAATACAATCATCACTTTCTGCCCTGTGCGTTAGTGTTAGATTGCATTTTCTTCCTCCTGTGGTTTCTTTTGCGTGTGCTGCTATCATATTTCCGTCTATTACATGCTTCTCGAATTATGCTCTCTAACATTTATTTGTGCCCAAACAGTGGGGTTTATGTTGCGAAACACGGAAAACTCGAGAAGAAACCAGCAACGATAAGAAATCTATCTTCTAAGAAAAAAATGCAACCAAATCCCTCCGTGTCGTCCTGTCTGCCGCCGCCGCTGCCGTCACCACGCTAAACTACACTCGTTGTGTGTAGCCAACAGATTGTTATAATAGTGTGTAGAGAGGAGTGAGAGAGGGTCAGGATGAGGAGGATAGGGGTAAGAAACAGCGTTAGCATTTCAGCGGAAGACCTTGAACACAGCAACCAAACGCGCGCGCGATCTAAAAAAAATGCCCCCCCCCCCTCTCAACCCCTTCAACTTGAAGTAAGGGTTGATTGGTAGATTGGGGTGGGGGGTGGTTGTGTTCCTTTTCGCCTCTTGCCATCGCGATTGAAGGTTTTTCCTTCTTGCTCTGTCGCGTGTGCTGCTGCGGTTTTGTTAGTTTCGCAAGTTTTCTTTTTGTGTTCGCGGGGTGGTTGATGGGGTGGGGGGTGGTAGTGGTAACGGGTAGATGGGAACACACCACAAACCTACTTTTCTGAGAAAAAGCGATGATGAAACCGCGCGCGCTCTCCTTCGTCGGTCGGCAGCAAGTAAAACAAACAAAACACGCTCACATTAGCAACGTTATATCAACGTGAATACTGCGAGTTGTTCTGTATAAGAGATTCATTTCAAAAGTAGAAAGAACGATAAAACCTGTCAAATACAGTCAGGCTAAATGTTTTATTTTAAGCTTGGTTACTTCATATTAAATTATGTGTTATTTACGTTTTTAAATTTTAAAACATTCCCGAATTATGGCTTTCGTTACTTTATTGTGCTGTTGTTCCTCTTTTTAATATCGCCGTTCGTGTGACCGACTGACTGACTAACTTACTCCACTGCTTTTGCACGTTCCTGTTTGTCTTCCGCGAACAGGCGCGTCCAAGCAACCCCTTCACTCGCCAGCCATTCCCGCGACGATCACGATCCGGTCGCTGGTGGTGTGTGAGAGCGAGATGGTGAACGAGATAGATGGTAAAATCTCCACCAACACCACCACCGTGTGACCTCGATCGCGCGTTGCTTCTCTGCCTGAATGATGATGATGATGATGTGATCAAGTACAAGCGGGTTGTATTTCCCTCCATCTTTCCTTCCATTGCGCTCTGTCTCCTTCTCTCTCTTACGCACACCATTGCCACACTCAGTCGCTTTCACGCTATGCGCGCATACGCTTGATTACTTCCGCCCCAATACAGGCCCAACAGCGTTCAACAATTCGACCAATGGAGCAGGAGACGACACCGCGCGCGCCAACGTTTTTTCCCCGCGCGCAACCTCCACAACGCCACCACCACCATCCATCCCGTACATCGCCCGATAAGCCTGTGGGAGCGAGATTAAGGCTTGCTGGTTATCACGTTGAACGTAGTCAGTCTTTTTCTCTCTCCTATCGGTGCAACGGTGCTTCATCGTACGTGCCTTTTCCTCGTGGGTGAGAACCGAGGAAAGTAACGTCAGGAACAAGAGGGGACGAAAAAACTAGAAGAATCCAGAGCGCGCGATTA
>KZ072731.1:0-21847 GCA_002091845.1 Anopheles cracens | reverse complement strand
GTTTTGACATTTGACAAGCTTAACTCAGTATCAGAGTAAAATTATCGATTCCGATACTTCTTTTTTTTTCTACCCCCCACAAAACTCATTTCCAGGTTTTAGGACCGCCGGAGACCGCTGACCAGCACCAACGCATGGGTATGGGACGGTGACCAACACACAATGGCGGTAAAAGCGCGGGAAGCAACCCTCAACACACGGCGACGGTGGCGCGCCCCCATCGAAGGGGTGGATGGATCGGACGAAAAGAAGGTGAAAATGTTACGAGTCCCTCTCTCTACGTCGCTCGAAGCGGAGTGTGGCGTAATCTTGCGATGGGAGTCTTGAAAGCACATGTCCCATGTTCGAAACCGGGCCCACCGTAGTGTGAGCTTTTGGGCAAGATGAAACGGTGGGCCTTACGAAACCACAACGTCGGCCCGGAACGGGCCCGGATTGGTTTGGTATGGGTCGAAGCTTTTCGACATTTATCGAAATATTAAAGTCCCCTCAAAAGAAGCAAAACAAAAAAAAAATACACCCGTGTCCCCGTGGCCGTTAGACAGCTGGTAAATTATGTTACGATACAACCGTAAACCGGTCCCATCGGTAAATCGGCATTGCCCAACGGCACAAACACATGATGACCGGGTTCAAACAATTGTTTTTTTAACCTGAGGTTTCGACCACCTTTCCAACTCAGTTTTCTATGTTATTCTCTTACCATTGTTCCCTGAAATACGAAAAAACAATTGAAAAACTGCCAAATTGATCCCTGGGTCGTTATAGTGATGAAACGGTTTTCAAAAACTATGCAGAGAAATAATAAAAAAGCAAAGTGATGTGTTTTTTTCTCTTCATGTAAAATTGTCTGCCTCGGCCAACTTTCCATTCAAGTCTTAAGATTACCATGCAATAATGAGGCGCGTGTTAATTAGGTTTTCCCCAAAAATTTGTTTTCCTATTACGCGGAAAAGGGAGCCCATTTTTCAACGTTTTCGCGCGACGGACGAACCATCTTTCGAACGTGATCGGAAATGAAAGAAAACAACGCCGGGCGGTTGTTGTGCTTTGTGCGCAAAGGTCGCCGAACGGTCCCTAGAAAAAAGAAGGTTCGCCGTGGGCTTTTGTTTCGGTATCATCTTCGGACGGGGGTCGAGTACCGGGGTTGGGTATCGATTTCGTAGCTTCTAGGGCCTTTTTTCCATTGGTGTTTATCTCCACCAAACAACCTTTACATCTGGGCCCCCATTAAAGTTGGACCTTTTCGCATAACTCATTAATGATCCGTTTGTTTCGGCAGCCGATTCCGGGGCTACGAATTCGGGGCCGAAAGAGACCGCACGTAAAACTGAAGCGGACACGGACACAAAAAAGAAAGATAAACTAAATTGAGATGGGAAAAATTGAGTCACACGGTATAAATAATAATTTTAGCATCAAACAATCGTGCTCTGTGCTCATCAGTTGAGTGTGTAAATCAAACTTACGGCACAGCGCATGGACAGCAATAGGGAAAGGAGTCGAACATATGTGTGTGTGAGTATATCTGTCTGTTTAGGTGTAGTGCAGCCGGGGGTAAAATAAATATATTTTGTTTAGAAACTTTCACATCACACGCAACCGTTCGGCCCGCGTGAGACTGAGGCGGCACCGAAAAGCCACAAAACCACAAAGACGCAACCAACCTTTTTTTTATATTCAATTCTGCGATCGGGGGAAACAGTCCAGTTGAGTTTCGCAAATAATCTTTCAACGGAAAAGCTTTCGCTTTCGATAAGCATATTACAATATTCTGTAGCAAAAGTGTCAAACACGGTTTAGAAAAAAACGAGAAAATAGAAGCATAAAAATGAATACCAAATAAATCAATAAGTGACCTGACGTAACAGTGTTCAAATAAATGAAAAAAATATAAAGAGTCTAACAAGTTATTAGCCTTTTAAAATCTATGGCTCAATGACCGGTTTTGGTGGGAATAGAGATATAAGCTGTAATTGTTTTTTTAACCTGAGGTTTCGACCACCTTTCCAACTCAGTTTTCTATGTTATTCTCTTACTGTACTATCAACGGTGCGAGGTAAGCAATTTTGTGGCAATACTTCCGGTGGAATATGATTTATTTATAGATTGTCGTGTATCTTTTATCTTTTGTTCTTTTAGCTTACTGAAGCTATAATTTTTGTATTATTTTAATCAAATATTTAATACTTTGTTTTGACAATACCGAGTGTGTATTGAGCAACAGGGTAGACATGATGTAACGCTATTAAGATTAGGTGATATTTAGAATTCAGAATTCAGTAGTTGATGGATGAAACAGGAATTATACGTTTAACGCAACATGTTCTATTTTTTATCGTACGTTTATAAAACATGTCATGCTTTGCTGATGTTTTAGTGATCTACAAAATAGGTTCCATTGCCTTTCTTAAATTTCAATACTTCCCTTGAGGCAAAAGGTTAAAGCACATGCTTTCCTTGTGCGCAAGAGTACAGAGAATGACTAGAATTTCCAATCGAATTCAACAATCTTCAAGAAATCACCGACATTTGTAGAACTGCGTGTCCTTCTTCAGAATGAAAGCAACAACGAGCATTATTGTTCTATATTTATTCGCGAATTATGTAATTCTCACCGTTGGTGATTTGACACATTATTTGCAGACTTTGCCGATACCACCACTCACTGGGGTGGTTGTGTCGGGAGGGACACGCAGCAAATCAGGACCATCAGGCGGCCGGCCAGCCAGGTGATGGTCAGCGAATGTCTTCTGCGTCGGAAAAATAACATTAGGCCGCAGTGGGGCGTGAAATGATGCAAATGGGACTTGCTTTGCGTTCGAATTGCTCGCTCGATTCGGTGAAATTATTTTCCGGACCGCGGTGGGTGGGTCTGGGTAAAGATGGATCAGGTACGCATCGGAAGGTCGTTGAACCGGGCGGGGGCCCGGTCGATTGTGGTTGATTTTATGACAAGCGTAATGGGTTGCGTTTGTTTTAGTCTGCAAAAAATATTGTACTATCAACGGTGCGAGGTAAGCAATTTTGTGGCAATACTTCCGGTGGAATATGATTTATTTATAGATTGTCGTGTATCTTTTATCTTTTGTTCTTTTAGCTTACTGAAGCTATAATTTTTGTATTATTTTAATCAAATATTTAATACGCCGGAGACCGCTGACCAGCACCAACGCATGGGTATGGGACGGTGACCAACACACAATGGCGGTAAAAGCGCGGGAAGCAACCCTCAACACACGGCGACGGTGGCGCGCCCCCATCGAAGGGGTGGATGGATCGGACGAAAAGAAGGTGAAAACTTTCCCTCTCTCTCTCTCTACGTCGCTCGAAGCGGAGTGTGGCGTAATCTTGCGATGGGAGTCTTGAAAGCACATGTCCCGTGTTCGAAACCGGGCCCACCGTAGTGTGAGCTTTTGGGCAAGATGAAACGGCGGGCCTTACGAAACCACAACGTCGGCCCGGAACGGGCCCGGATTGGTTTGGTATGGGTCGAAGCTTTTCGACATTTATCGAAATATTAAAGTCCCCTCAAAAGAAGCAAAACAAAAAAAAAATACACCCGTGTCCCCGTGGCCGTTAGACAGCTGGTAAATTATGTTACGATACAACCGTAAACCGGTCTCATCGGTAAATCGGCATTGCCCAACGGCACAAACACATGATGGCCGGGTTCAAACACCTCGCGCCCGACCGCCTTTTAAATGGGCCCAGGTTTTTATTTTGATGTAACGCGTCACAAAAGGAACAACTCGAAGCATCTCAGCACCGACATGTAGCGTTGAACGTGATTTAAATCACCTTCTACCTTTATAAACTGAACGTCATTTTAATAGGACAGGATATTTATGATTTATGTTCATGGGTATGTTTAAAGTTTCATTTATAGAAGTTTAAAGCTCATCAATTCACTCTCTGTGATGCTCTATACATGTTGAAGCTTCGATTCATCGATGTGAGTCGCTAGGCATGGCGTGTAATGGAATTGAAATGGAATGATTTAATTTGAAAATAACTTTAATACTCATAGTGTGAACCTATTTATTCAGTTTGAATTAAACTCACTGGACATTAACTGATCATTCGACGTCTTGCAGCTCATCCAGAGCTACTTAAATCAGAATCGATGAAAAACTGTAGACGAATAGTTGTTTTAATGGATTTCCTATACAGCTCGACTCACTCGCTTAATTCCTTATTATAGCGCTTAATTTTAAAGCATAGAAATCGTGTTTCACTTGCTTTAGATTGCAAAAACATCAAAACAAACCAACCCAAAATCTCCAAAATGTTCAACAAATTTTAATCAAAACAACCAGCTAGTTACAATCATGCGTGTTACTTTATTGTGATGCGTAAACGTGCGTATATAAAATACTTAATTATTGGAGTGATGTTTTAAAAAAAAGGTGAACATTGAAACAACAATAATTGGCATAATATTATGAAACGTTTATTGTCTGTAGCAAATTGTTACCTATTTAAACAACGTTTATTATTCACCAATCATTCACCGATCTTAGCCATGCTTTGTATTAGTTGCTTCCTATGTTGTTTGGAGAAAATTATTATACTATTAAAACAAAACTAAGTTATTTAAAAAATACGCAGTTTAGATAAGCACAATGTACTAAAAACTTTCTGAGTCCAAAAAGTTGAAAATCAGACTAAAACGCTGGTACTGAAACCGCTTTTAGTACAGAGGGTAACAGGCTGTTGTTGAGCGTAAATCATGCAACGGACGGCGACAGATAGTGCAAAGTTTGACAGTAACCTTACAAATCGATTACAAAACCCAACCGGGCGGCAACGTTTCATGTTTCTCTACATGCGCAATGTTGATAACAATTTGTTCAAACAGAGAAAAAAAACCGGCGTCAAATTATTTTTGCTCACCGCCTGCCTCGACCACGGCCGTACACGCCATCAGCTGACCACAGTTTCGCTAGTTTTGACTATCCCCCTAGGAGCAGCCTACTAGACGGTACGTCCCAGCACCCACAGCCGATCGTTTTACTTCACCCAAGCGCGTGTGCACGTTCCATTTTCCGCTCCGTCGTGATTCGATTGAACCGAGCTGACAGTACAAACCTAGATTTTAAAATGCAGTTGCATAAATTACCTCCATCTTTGATTTTCAGCGGAGAGTGCTGGTGGTGGCGAGGCAAAACACAAGACGGTGGCGGCGCACACGAATGGCTCGTAAAGTGGTCGAGCAGTTCGGACGTCGGACGGAAGTGAGAAGCTGGTAAGAAGAAACGGAACGAATCCAAGCGACGGGGTTCGAGCTGATGCTCCAAAGCGCATTGCATGTGCATGTGTACCGATTGGCTGGGGGCCCATTGAAACACACCAACTAACGTCAAATGAAGCCCGGATGGAGTCGGAGGTTTCGCTGGTAACGCTTTTCGTCGGCATTTATTTGGGTTAACGATTTGTTCATCTTTTCCTCCCAGGGAAACATCTGGTCTGGTTGCTTTCAAAGTGGCAAAGCGCAACACAGTGGTGCGACAAAGCAAGTGGTAGACTGGCGGTCTAATTAGCTGTCGAATATTTATTGTCTGGAATATGAGTTTTAAGGTTTGTTGTTTGGTTTTGTTTTGATTTTCACGTACTTTTAAACATTTAACTATTTTAAGTAACATTTTTTATTTCTTTTTCAGGCGCGAGCGGTACACAAAGCTTGTTCACGACTGTACTGGCCCGCTCGGTGATGTTTGCCTCTGCGAAAAGCGAACGAATGTAAGCGATCGATCAACGATGGGGTAAAAACCGCATAGAAGATTAGAGCGGCCAGGCTTTAATCGGCAAGGTGTAGAACGAACCTACCCCGTTCCCCCGGCAACTAGAAGATAAGTCCTCACGAGAGTCACACGCCCGAGAGCCGGTGAAGTTGAAGTGGAGGGTACGGGCGCGAACGATCCAACCACCAACCACAACGATGGCAACGGAATAAAAGCTTCTCACTAACCTACTTTCGTTTGGGCATGAAAATGAGCTGTTGACCCACAACACTCCCGGCACGTCACCCAGCACGACGATGCCTCAAGATGGGGAACGGCCACAGCGTTCAGCAGAGAACCGGACGGCACGAAGCCGCTGCGCTTTGCTACAATGGAAGATAATTATTCCTTCTGATACTTGATCTTCCCGAGATGTAGATCAGTGGTTGGGCCCTTAGCAACAAAAAAGAACGAACGCTTTCAATCTTTACTTCTCTACTCTGCTACCACCTTTCTAAACTATCGTTGCTGTGGCTGTTACTTTCGTTAATTAGAAGTGGTCAAAATAAAAGTTTTAACTTTAATTTAAAATCTCGTTCCGCTCCCCAAAACAAGCTCGACGCTTTCACATGCTAATTTATTGCGTTTGTTTGCTCGTCAGTGCAAATATTATTTGCATATTTAAAACAATTTTGTATCACTCCGCTAAAGCTACTCATAAAACCAAAAAAAAAACGCCCAAGGCGGCTATGTAGGGGGCAGGGCAAGAAGGAACGCGGCCAAACGGTAACGAGAAACGAATGTTTGGGCCTTTTAAAATTAGTTATGAAATTGCATCCCGTTACCTTGCCCCCGGGGTGGTGGTGTTGAGGGTTTTTATTTCACTTTCCATTTTCAGTACGTCATTTTTGCGTAGGAGCCTCGCCCTCCCTCGGTTTGGACTCTCGCGAACTGGATTTGGGTGTTTTCTGTATCACTTTTTTTTGTTTTAATACTCGCCGTTGTCTTGCCTGCTGCTGGCTCAATTTCACATAGACCAAACGAGCTTTTTTGCGTTCGTTCGTTCGCTCGCTCGCTGTTGTTGCAACTTTGGAGTTTGTTCTGTGTGTAACAACCTGCACCTTCTTCGTACGCCATAACATTTTGCCAGGTTTTTTCTTTCGGTAATCGCCGAAATGCCTCAGCCTACTGCGAGCACACGCTGACACATGCTGCGGTCGATGACGATACACAGGTGGTGATGTGCTGCGAAGCTTTTTTGCTGTTGCTTCTTCTATTTGCGTTCTCCCCTCTTAACATTACGCCGGTGCTGGCTTTGTTTTGTCTTTGCCGTGGATCGTTTTTTTCCGCTTTGGTTCGACAAAATTCGGCGCATCAACATAATGCGCTGTTGTCGCTCAGGTTGCCTTGTATGTTTGCGTTTCGGCGAAGCATTAGCCTTTTTTCGTGTTCTACTGACCGCTTATCCAATTAATAATGTACGGTGAGGTGAGGAAAGGCTTTGCAACCAAAAACAAAAAATGGTCTGCATAAGAGTTTGTGTATGTTTGTGCGTTGTTGAAGAAAGATAGCACGCATGTTGTTTTGTGAAACAAACATATTCTATTGTTGGTTTAAAAGTTATCTGTTATTTATGAAATGAAATGTTAGCATGTTAAACTGCAAGTTATTTTAATTGATGAATAATTTTATTAAAAAAATTGCATTTTGAGCACAAATTATACTGCTCATATCTAGTGGTGTAACCTTAAATCGACCGGGTTTAGCGTTGTAAATGTTTCTTAAGAAAATATCTGTCTTTTTGATCGTTTATTGTGGAACATTAAATGATTTAGATTAAGCACTAAGATTTTGGAAAATTTTTGTGATTATACACACTTATATTGTAGCATCAAGATCAATTATAATTCATATACCTTTCATTATGCTTGATACTTTAAATAATAAACATATAATCTGTAACACTTCTTGTGCAAAGCAATTTATCTAAGGTGATTTGTATTGCAAATAAAATATGCTAAACGGCTTGCAAGAATTTCCCAGATAAAAATGAACTTCGCTGCTATCAAGGCAAGTTAACTCTATAAGAAAACCGCGGTAATCGGAACATAAAATAAAAGTATTTTTTCATTTGTTTATTTAGACAAAATCTGCAAATGAATCTTTTGTGAAAAATAGGTACATTTGTATGTTCCTCGGTGAACTTTGAGATAACTTTGATAGATTTTCATTTTTTATTTTTTTTTCTAAAATCAATAAGGGTTGCTGAAACGAAATGTATACGCATAGACGGTCATATTAACAAAACCATCAAACGATGGCACATGTAGATTCAAACGAAATCACGCTTTAAAACTCTATACTTAATAGGTAAGAATGCGCGATAGAGAATTTGATTTGAATTAAATATACGACCATTTTATGTTGTTTTCATAATTTTGTAAAAGTGAATGTTTTCCGACTGTTAGAACGGTGAGAGAAACTCATTCTAAATGTAATTTATGGTTTCTTTAGTATTACGGATCATTTTGAACACCTTTCAAAAACTATTGGTTGAAACTATTGTGATGTCTGTCCCTGTCGATCGATTAACAGCATTTTTCATCCATTTTTGAGCAGTTCTGATGTTTTGTTTATATTTGGCGAAAGCATTTTTGGTATTCACTTATTAATTATTTTATTTAACATAAAACTTACAAAACTTCATCAAAACCCGTCTGCCCGCTCAGTGTAGTGTTTATGTAAACGAGCGATAGTATTTTACGTCCATCGCGGGTTACAGTGCATGCGGGGGGGCAAACACGGTGTCACAACTTATGCCGCAGTATTATGGTCACGTAGTGTGTGTCACATTTACCTGCGAAAGGAAAGTTCTAGTTTCTTTATTCTCCTCAACATTTGTAAACGATATTTTTAGTCGTGTTTGATCCCGAGATGACGGGCGAGTTGTATGTGGTGAATAATGTGCTTTGTTTGGAATCAGGCAAGGCGTGTTTCAAATAATTACTTTTTTTCAAACGAATCTCTTTACGTATTTTACGAGTGAATCACTAACACTGTAATGCGGTATCGATATCAGAGATGAGGTGTGATTTAATCCCCCCCCCCCTCGTACTAATACTTCCTAACAGTGCTCAAAACAGTACTAATAATTTATCCCTCACCGATGGATTCAATCAAAATACCGTCGACGGTTGTGTGCTCGAGCGAGGTATCGAACGGACGTCCACTCAGAACCGCATCCTACGCATCCGGCACTCGAAACTCAATGCAGCACCAAAACGGGGCGGTTGGGTCGTAAATAAATTACTAATATCGAACGGCTCAGGCAACCTACTTACTGGTTAGAACAGCAGTGTAATGTCCGGCGTACACTGACTGCATAGGACATGGGTTGTGAGTAACATGACATGTGTTGCTTCTTTTCACAGCCTGTTAAGTTATATATAATCTTCTTAAACGCTCTTTACGCTATTATGTCTGTTAGTGTTCTATCTTGGAAGAATTGTTGGCAAAACCAATTCTCAAGTTCATCGTTTAGTGCTTTAGCTTCTTTTAGAACATTTACTCCACTATTCAGGGAAGACTACGCCGGAGTTGGTGCACCGATTTCTAAACGCAGTGCATTGGCAGAAACCAAATGTTCATTACAAGGCGAGAGGCAGAAGGGCAAACACGGTGTCACAACTTATGCCGCAGTATTATGGTCACGTAGTGTGTGTCACATTTACCTGCGAAAGGAAAGTTCGTCAAAGGAAAAGGAGGTTGAACGTTTCGTTCAACAGCGAGCGGCACACAACTGACTCGAGAGAAAGGTAGAAAAACACAACCGTCACCTCGAAAGGGAGAGAGAGAGAGAGTTGAAGCGAATGTGGCCGTTTTCTTTATTTGTTTGTACTTCGCAACACGGCAGACGGCCAGCGAACGTAGCCAGCATCCAAACTTTCATTGGACGTGCTGTTATTTCGTACAATTGGATCGTAGTTAAATTAAGGACATTTCGTTCAAGCAGTTAGCTTAGGGTAGGGGGCTGCCTCTAGGCAAGATGAATGTCCATTTAACATGTATTTAAAAATTAATAAATTCTACCTATACCTGTCACTGCTATGAGCTAGGAACAGGTAAACCCACCACTCTGTTGAGGATATTTCATTCAAAACCTGATTCTAGCAACCAACCATAAAACATACCGTCCGCTCAGCCCACGCTCTAGCCGCGCGCTCAGCGTGACCTACATATGGTTTCCTCTGTCCATCCAGACCAGGTATCATTAATCGCCCCCCCCCCCCCCCCTTTTAGTACACTTTTTTAAATTTATTTTTACATCAATTTGTCCATGATTTTGACTTTTCTAAAGAAGTTTAACTGTCGGTGTAGGATAAGTCGTTGTAAGAAGAACAAATTGCTTTTTGAAGATAGGACGAAATAGCGAACCAAATAAAATGTATCGCAAGTAATCTTTCTCCTTAAAGGCCATCTAATAGTAGTTACTGAATGACATGGATGAGGTGGCAATTGAGCTTGACAAATGAGCTTTAATTTGCAGCGCAGGACGAGCGATACGTCACGGTAGCCATGGAGGCCTTTAATGAATATTAATTTTCTTTCGGCTGTTTGTCATCGCTTGGCCCTCTAACTGCTGTAATATAGCAGGATGATGTTTATCGCTATCCTCATCGATGACTACCGTGGCGACTGGATCGCTCAGATCAAAGCATTATCACCATCGTTACAGCCGTCGCTTGTTATCGAATTGCGGCATGAATAATACATTCATTACTTACCGATATTCTCTACCGATGTTTTTTACTTCGCCGAATGGATTCACCCGTATTACTTGCAAAGAACGACGACGCTATCTCTGGTCAATACCATGTAACAGCATTGACAAATCGTTACTGTGTGCATCAGTTCACCCTTTTCGCATTTCATACATTAATTCAGCACACAAACGATGACTTAGCGTCATGATGCTTCAACTAGAATTTATACTCACCGTTTTGTTGCACCCGAACGGGAAAATGAAGCGGCAGTTTATCAAACATGGAGCAATGTAAAAAAATAATGCAAATTTTCATCCTCACGGGAAGATGTTATTAAATCGTCATTAAGCGCACGGTGTAACTCATCCATCACACTTCGTTTCGAAGAGAATTGATGCAACTGTACAATGAATATTTCAATACCGATGCATGAGAAGCAATGCCGTGCCTATTTCCATTTAACGAAGAGCTACCGGACTAAACAGGCTCTTCTTATCCCTCTGCACTCAGAGCTGTCCGCTTAGGGAGAGGCAACAATGTTCTAATGTTGCCTTTTTTAAATTTGATTGTATATATTATCGCTATTAAGAGTAAAGAGCAGTGAAACCAAATAAAAATTGAGCAAATATGGTATTTGTAGCGGTTATGACTCACCAATCGACTGGAACTTCCCGCGCTTCATCGTGTACCATTGCTATGACGTAGTTTGAAAACGTGATGATTCTTTCGACGCAAAAAAAAACCCCCAAACGATGCGCTTTGTCTGCACACATCATCCCCTCCACGGCATGGGTTAGTCGTGCATATGAGACGCAATTTTCGAAGTTCTCTTCCCTTCCCACCGGTGCAGGTGGTGGTCTAATCTGTTACCCTCACAGTAACAGGATTGCATCAAGATACGACTGAAGGAAACGACGCCAAATAAAGGAAACTATGAAGGGAAAAACGTGCTTCACACACGCACAAAGCAGTTCGTACTTCGAAGTTCTTTCATTAGGGGAAAGTCCTGGAACGGCCAATGAATGCCTGCTTGGGCTGTGCAGTAGAGATTTCCCCTGCCTACTTTGTTCGCATCCCTTTGTACTTGCTTTCGTTCTGCGCATCTTGCATACTTGGCACGTGCCGTTCCTTGCGGCAAGATATTCTTATCCATTCCTAGCGGGTATGACCTACTGAACTAGTTCTCCCATTCTGCCGGAATGGTACGTTCGCCCTGGAGGAAATAGCACGGAGGGATGTGAGCGAAGATAGATTGTACTATTGTGACTTGAGAGTGTCATTTAATCTGGCAAGAGCGCGAATGCATTCTTGAGGGGCCTTCTTCATTTTGTCTTTTTATCATTTTTGCCTGCGAGTTGGAAGAAAAATCAGAAGCAATAATGAAATTTCTTCATTCTTTTGTTATTTGGTGCGTTTTATTTTCTTGAGGACTTGGCTAAGTTTAAGTTTATTTGTAATACACTTTATGCACATTGGATATATTAACTCAAACAAGACTGTATAAACTTATGTTTCAACTCAACTCTATATCTTCGATTTACTATGAAGAACAATATACTTGATGTTATTTGCATATTTTTGCATTACCTCTCATAAAACTATTTAACTAAAAAGAATAATTAAAATCAATCATGAAAACCTAACAGTAAACTATGAACTAACTAGTGAAATATGTGCAAATGTTGAGAAATACGCGAAGATTTCAAATAAAGTGCTTATTGTATATTACATTACGATTAATAGAAGAATAAATCAATTTCGATTAGTAAAATTACATATTTTCATGCACTTTTCGTCATATGTTCTATTGGTATAACAACTACACAACGCACTATATTTGAACTCTTTTAGTGCTTGCTAAGCATTCGGTTTATCGTATTGTGGAAGTGTTTCAATTTTGACACCTATCCAACACAATCAACTACTCAACATCATTTATATCCATTTTAGGCGTTTTATGCATTCGAAACCTTACACGCAAAAGGATTAAGGGAGCTACGTACGTTTATATCGGCCACCGGTCGATTGTGCTTAGCGAATGAGTGACGAGAGAATGTGTGACACACAATTGGCAAGTAACAAAAGCATGTGTTTCTTCCATAAAGACAGTGTAGTTTCCATCCTCTGGGTATAACAGTAAAAAAACGCACACACAAAATAGAACACTAAACGGAGCATTGTCCTTTGACAAGTGAAACACGCACCGACTCTTGCTCAATAATGTAAGCAATAAAACGGAATGAAATGGACGAAAAGAATGGAACCCACCAGCATAATGCGTCCGGGGGAAAACGCTCGGGGAGTGTTAAATCTCAATTGTCAGTGCGAACCGTACATGAATGTGCCGTGTGACCTAGTTTGACTTTGGATAATGTTTTATGCCAGCGATGCGCCGGTCGGCATTATCTTTTACCTAGTGTCAACAGCGACTGAACTGGCGAAGTATTTGCCATGAATTGCGGGCATGACCAAACACAAAAGGATTGAAACAAAATTTAATAAAGCGAACTATTTCATCAGTTTACCTCCAGTATTATAAACTTATGAAATAGCTCGCTTTACTAACTTTTGTTTCAATCACAGTATTTTAACAACTTCAATTCGTTTGTTTATTGTTGCCGTATTCAATTTTGTTACTTGAGAGTGTCATTTAATCTGGCAAGAGCGCGAATGCATTCTTGAGGGGCCTTCTTCATTTTGTCTTTTTATCATTTTTTTCCTGCGAATTGGAAGAAAAATCAGAAGCAATAATGAAAATTCTTCATTCTTTTGTTGTTTGGTTCGTTTTATTTTCTTGAGGCCTTGGCTAGGTTTAAGTTTCTTTGTAATACACTTTATGTACATTGGATATATTAACTCAAACAAGACTGTATAAACTTATGTTTCAACTCAACTCTATATCTTCGATTTACTATGAAGAACAATATACTTGATGTTATTTGCATATTTTTGCATTACCTCTCATAAAACTATTTAACTAAAAAGAATAATTAAAATCAATCATGAAAACCTAACAGTAAACTATGAACTAACTAGTGAAATATGTGCAAATGTTGAGAAATACGCGAAGATTTCAAATAAAGTGCTTATTGTATATTACATTAGGATTAATAGAAGAATAAATAAATAGTTTCGATTAGTAAAATTACATATTTTCATGCACTTTTCGTCATATGTTCTATTGGTATAACAACTACACAACGCACTATATTTGAACTCTTTTAGTGCTTGCTAAGCATTCGGTTTATCGTATTGTGGAAGTGTTTCAATTTTGACACCTATCCAACATAATCAAATACTCAACATCATTTATATTCATTTTAGGTGTTTTATGCATTCGAAACCTTACACGCAAAAGGATTAAGGGAGCTACGTACGTTTATATCGGCCACCGGTCGATTGTGCTTAGCGAATGAGTGACGAGAGAATGTGTGACACACAATTGGCAAGTAACAAAAGCATGTGTTTCTTCCATAAAGACAGTGTAGTTTCCATCCTCTGGGTATAACAGTAAAAAAACGCACACACAAAATAGAACACTAAACGGAGCATTGTCCTTTGACAAGTGAAACACGCACCGACTCTTGCTCAATAATGTAAGCAATAAAACGGAATGAAATGGACGAAAAGAATGGAACCCACCAGCATAATGCGTCCGGGGGAAAACGCTCGGGGAGTGTTTATCGTCGACCTCGTTGCCTAAATCGTTGACAAACCGCATCGGTCGACTGACCTACCCACCCACCGCACGGTATGCAACCGTTACCAGAGCAAGCACCCGATTCGGGGGTGTTCCTTTTTCAATTAACCTTGACGGTGCGTTACGGGACGTGCGAAATCGAACCCACCGAGGGATGGGGTTGTTCTAAAAATGTGTATTTGCGTGCCGTACCGCACATGGACTCACGGAACGGTATTTATCAGCTATCACAACATGACCAATTGTACCAATTTTAATCTTTTCATAGTGAGTCAGACATTTTGGAGAATATCCGTACCTATTACACAGCATATCAACACAAATAAACATATCATTTTATACGTTTCTCCCCCATATCTCCGAACAAATAAAAAACGAGCTTAAATTTAAAGCTCCCGGAGCGAAACATCTCACAGCACAGCATACCTTGCCCACCTACGGTGAAACCTACGGCCGAAAATAAAAATCCTTCCACAGGGATATTCCTTTGAGAGTTTTCTTTTTTTTCCCAAACGGAGAAAAAAACACACACCACCTATTTGAAAGCTGCTGCTGCTGCTGCCTCCGTGCTAGGTGCCACATTTTTATGATGGTTTTTGTTTTGTTCTCGCCTGCTCAGTCGACCTTTTTTGCATATGTATGCTCGGGTCGGCTCGCAAATACCCCCTCATCCTGTTCCATGTCTCTACGATATCGACGGTGCAATCACTTCGGTTTACGTTTTGTGTGAAGTGGTCAATTGTTTGTTGAAATATCCGAGCAGAAATGATGTTCTTAAATGTAATGATATGGTTTGAGTTTTGTGTACAATTGATAAAAGTATTCCTTTCCAGACAAGAAAATATCATGAGGAGCGGTCGCATGATCCAGGCGCTTGGCCTTATACATCCTAGGATGTGGGTTAAAATCTCAACTGGACATGACTCCCGTGAGCGCCAGTAACTGCCTTCCTTAGACTATAACGAAGTCAAGGAATGCCAGAAATGGCGTGAACGTACACATCCTCAAAACACCAACAAAGAAAAACAAATGTATACAAAATAATTCTTGTGAGGTACTGTATTTAGCAAACAAATCTTTCTCACAACAGAGTCTCTGTGCTAGGGGAACCTATAAAACATTTGAAACTTTTACTCATTTCTAGGTTAAACACCTCCTTGTGAGGCTTGCAACGACACACAAACCATGCACCGGAACAGTTAGCTTGGCACCGATGCAACGGTTTCGGGACATAGCGTTGCTGCAATACCGTGTGGAGCAAAACGTGGCAAAAAAAAACTTTCCATTGCCACCACCACTACCATGCGATTGTATATCGTCGACCTCGTTGCCTAAATCGTTGACAAACCGCATCGGTCGACTGACCTACCCACCCACCGCACGGTATGCAACCGTTACCAGAGCAAGCACCCGATTCGGGGGTGTTCCTTTTTCAATTAACCTTGACGGTGCGTTACGGGACGTGCGAATGTTCATGGTGAAAAAATAGTAATAATGTTTGTAAAAAAATCAAAAATAACCATTGAAAGCTGCATTTTTGTAGTAACTACAACTAAGTGGAACGTCACTTTCGACTATTTCTTTAAATTTTATTACCGGAAAAACAGCTGGTCGTATAGCTATGTTCCGGACTGTATAAGGAAAAAAATGATTCATAACATTGCGTTCAAATCGTTTGTCTAAATTTCAAATTCAGGTTTGCTGGCCATAATTGTTTCTTTAAAACATCATGAAACAAACTTTTTTATTCTACATACAGGCTCTGAAGATGACGCTACAATGGGCAATGTTGCTTGTGGGTTGACCATACTTCTCCAGGGATAACGATTTGAAGGAGTACATTGGATTTTTTGTTACTATTTTACTGTTCATTACTATTAGCCATCCATTTATCAACTATCAAATATCAAATATCATCAGCTCAAACAACTTAGATCCGGTTACCTAAGCAGTTGGGTTATTTTGCATGTAAATGAGGAAGAAGTTGAGGATAAAGCTTTCATCCTGTTCCATGTCTCTACGATATCGACGGTGCAATCACTTCGGTTTACGTTTTGTGTGAAGTGGTCAATTGTTTGTTGAAATATCCGAGCAGAAATGATGTTCTTAAATGTAATGATATGGTTTGAGAAGTATTTGCCATGAATTGCGGGCATGACCAAACACAAAAGGATTGAAACAAAATTTAATAAAGCGAACTATTTCATCAGTTTACCTCCAGTATTATAAACTTATGAAATAGCTCGCTTTACTAACTTTTGTTTCAATCACAGTATTTTAACAACTTCAATTCGTTTGTTTATTGTTGCCGTATTCAATTTTGTTTAGAATATTCCATACTGAGTGAACGATCAGTTTCTTCTGAAAAAGGTAATAATTAAGGTTATCGACGTGATATTTTTGTAAAAAAATATCAAAATTTGCTATTCGTCGAATTCTGAATAATTAAAAAATACTACTATAATTCTATCAAACAACATTATACGATACAACATCAATAAGATTTTGGATGTATTTGGTGCGAATTTCTATAAAATAATTTATCACATATCCAAATACTGAAAGCAACTTGACCAATTCTATATGGATGGATGGATTATGATATAATACAGTACATTTGGTATAAGCATTCAAACCGATTTATATACACATATAAGCCGATTTATGTCATATTTATTTTATTATTTTCTACGAATGTTGGACCAGCAATGACAAAACCTGGTTTAAAGGTCAGCTCTTAAGCCTTTTAACGAATATATTGAATTCATAAGAATAAAACGAGTTTCTGTTCATGGTGAAAAAATAGTAATAATGTTTGTAAAAAAATCAAAAATAACCATTGAAAGCTGCATTTTTGTAGTAACTACAACTAAGTGGAACGTCACTTTCGACTATTTCTTTAAATTTTATTACCGGAAAAACAGCTGGTCGTATAGCTATGTTCCGGACTGTATAAGGAAAAAATTATGCATTCGAAACCTTACACGCAAAAGGATTAAGGGAGCTACGTACGTTTATATCGGCCACCGGTCGATTGTGCTTAGCGAATGAGTGACGAGAGAATGTGTGACACACAATTGGCAAGTAACAAAAGCATGTGTTTCTTCCATAAAGACAGTGTAGTTTCCATCCTCTGGGTATAACAGTAAAAAAACGCACACACAAAATAGAACACTAAACGGAGCATTGTCCTTTGACAAGTGAAACACGCACCGACTCTTGCTCAATAATGTAAGCAATAAAACGGAATGAAATGGACGAAAAGAATGGAACCCACCAGCATAATGCGTCCGGGGGAAAACGCTCGGGGAGTGTTAAATCTCAATTGTCAGTGCGAACCGTACGCGAATGTGCCGTGTGACCTAGTTTGACTTTGGATAATGTTTTATGCCGGCGATGCGCCGGTCGGCATTATCATTTACCTAGTGTCAACAGCGACTGAACTGGCGAAGTATTTGCCATGAGTTGCGGGCATGACCAAACACAAAAGGATTGAAACAAAATTTAGTAAAGCCAACTATTTCATCAGTTTACCTCCAGTATCATAAACTTATGAAATAGTTCGCTTTACTAACTTTTGTTTCAATCACAGTATTTTAACAACTTCAATTCGTTTGTTTATTGTTGCCGTATTCAATTTTGTAATGCATTCTTGAGGGGCCTTCTTCATTTTGTCTTTTTATCATTTTTTTCCTGCGAATTGGAAGAAAAATCAGAAGCAATAATGAAATTTCTTCATTCTTTTGTTATTTGGTGCGTTTTATTTTCTTGAGGACTTGGCTAAGTTTAAGTTTATTTGTAATACACTTTATGCACATTGGATATATTAACTCAAACAAGACTGTATAAACTTATGTTTCAACTCAACTCTATATCTTCGATTTACTATGAAGAACAATATACTTGATGTTATTTGCATATTTTTGCATTACCTCTCATAAAACTATTTAACTAAAAAGAATAATTAAAATCAAACATGAAAACCTAACAGTAAACTATTAACTAACTAGTGAAATATGTGCAAATGTTGAGAAATACGCGAAGATTTCAAATAAAGTGCTTATTGTATATTACATTAGGATTAATAGAAGAATAAATAAATAGTTTCGATTAGTAAAATTACATATTTTCATGCACTTTTCGTCATATGTTCTATTGGTATAACAACTACACAACGCACTATATTTGAACTCTTTTAGTGCTTGCTAAGCATTCGGTTTATCGTATTGTGGAAGTGTTTCAATTTTGACACCTATCCAACATAATCAAATACTCAACATCATTTATATTCATTTTAGGTGTTTTATGCATTCGAAACCTTACACGCAAAAGGATTAAGGGAGCTACGTACGTTTATATCGGCCACCGGTCGATTGTGCTTAGCGAATGAGTGACGAGAGAATGTGTGACACACAATTGGCAAGTAACAAAAGCATGTGTTTCTTCCATAAAGACAGTGTAGTTTCCATCCTCTGGGTATAACAGTAAAAAAACGCACACACAAAATAGAACACTAAACGGAGCATTGTCCTTTGACAAGTGAAACACGCACCGACTCTTGCTCAATAATGTAAGCAATAAAACGGAATGAAATGGACGAAAAGAATGGAACCCACCAGCATAATGCGTCCGGGGGAAAACGCTCGGGGAGTGTTAAATCTCAATTGTCAGTGCGAACCGTACGCGAATGTGCCGTGTGACCTAGTTTGACTTTGGATAATGTTTTATGCCGGCGATGCGCCGGTCGGCATTATCATTTACCTAGTGTCAACAGCGACTGAACTGGCGAAGTATTTGCCATGAGTTGCGGGCATGACCAAACACAAAAGGATTGAAACAAAATTTAGTAAAGCCAACTATTTCATCAGTTTACCTCCAGTATCATAAACTTATGAAATAGTTCGCTTTACTAACTTTTGTTTCAATCACAGTATTTTAACAACTTCAATTCGTTTGTTTATTGTTGCCGTATTCAATTTTGTTTAGAATATTCCATACTGAGTGAACGATCAGTTTCTTCTGAAAAAGGTAATAATTAAGGTTATCGACGTGATATTTTTGTAAAAAAATATCAAAATTTGCTATTCGTCGAATTCTGAATAATTAAAAAATACTACTATAATTCTATCAAACAACATTATACGATACAACATCAATAAGATTTTGGATGTATTTGGTGCGAATTTCTATAAAATAATTTATCACATATCCAAATACTGAAAGCAACTTGACCAATTCTATATGGATGGATGGATTATGATATAATACAGTACATTTGGTATAAGCATTCAAACCGATTTATATACACATATAAGCCGATTTATGTCATATTTATTTTATTATTTTCTACGAATGTTGGACCAGCAATGACAAAACCTGGTTTAAAGGTCAGCTCTTAAGCCTTTTAACGAATATATTGAATTCATAAGAATAAAACGAGTTTCTGTTCATGGTGAAAAAATAGTAATAATGTTTGTAAAAAAATCAAAAATAACCATTGAAAGCTGCATTTTTGTAGTAACTACAACTAAGTGGAACGTCACTTTCGACTATTTCTTTAAATTTTATTACCGGAAAAACAGCTGGTCGTATAGCTATGTTCCGGACTGTATAAGGAAAAAATGATTCATAACATTGCGTTCAAATCGTTTGTCTAAATTTCAAATTCAGGTTTGCTGGCCATAATTGTTTCTTTAAAACATCATGAAACAAACTTTTTTATTCTACATACAGGCTCTGAAGATGACGCTACAATGGGCAATGTTGCTTGTGGGTTGACCATACTTCTCCAGGGATAACGATTTGAAGGAGTACATTGGATTTTTTGTTACTATTTTACTGTTCATTACTATTAGCCATCCATTTATCAACTATCAAATATCAAATATCATCAGCTCAAACAACTTAGATCCGGTTACCTAAGCAGTTGGGTTATTTTGCATGTAAATGAGGAAGAAGTTGAGGATAAAGCTTTCATCCTGTTCCATGTCTCTACGATTATCGTCGACCTCGTTGCCTAAATCGTTGACAAACCGCATCGGTCGACTGACCTACCCACCCACCGCACGGTATGCAACCGTTACCAGAGCAAGCACCCGATTCGGGGGTGTTCCTTTTTCAATTAACCTTGACGGTGCGTTACGGGACGTGCGAAATCGAACCCACCGAGGGATGGGATTGTTCTAAAAATGTGTATTTGCGTGCCGTACCGCACATGGACTCACGCAACGGTATTTATCAGCTATCACAACAAGAGTGTTGTACCAATTTTAATCTTTTCATAGTGAGTCAGACATTTTGGAGAATATCCGTACCTATTACACAGCATATCAACACAAATAAACATATCATTTTATACGTTTCTCCCCCATATCTCCGAACAAATAAAAAACGAGCTTAAATTTAAAGCTCCCGGAGCGAAACATCTCACAGCACAGCATACCTTGCCCACCTACGGTGAAACCTACGGCCGAAAATAAAAATCCTTCCACAGGGATATTCCTTTGAGAGTTTTCTTTTTTTTCCCAAACGGAGAAAAAAACACACACCACCTATTTGAAAGCTGCTGCTGCTGCTGCCTCCGTGCTAGGTGCCACATTTTTCTGATGGTTTTTGTTTTGTTCTCGCCTGCTCAGTCGACCTTTTTTGCATATGTATGCTCACAGGAAAGGAAGGAGACCAGGGTTCTTCTGGCGGTGCCTTGCAGCCGCACCGAAAGGCATAAATTTTCATTTAAGTAATATGAGGCAAATTTTGGGAACCGTTTTTTCCCTCCCCGTTGTTGCTTCTTTTGTGTCACGGCTGTTTTCTACCTTGGAGGTGGTACGGTAGTAAGAAAATCTGTTTGTAGATAAATATTCATGTGACATAAATATTCATGCTGCATGCTGTTGACCAACTGTGCATTTTTGCTTTAAAGTTCAGTGTTTTCAAACGTTTCCACAAACTTGCATGTTCTTCGGTTGTTGGAGAATTGCGTTTATCTTATATGAGCAACTTATTGAAAACAAATGAAGTAAATTACTTTTCCAACAAAAGGTTCTTCAGAGCGCACAACTGCTACTCAGAAAACTGCAGCGACAGTGTGGTAGTCCATATAAATAAATACCTGTACTAAAGGACCCTACGGCCATTAAACCGGTTCCGCCTGGCCTCCCCTTGGCTTAGTGTGTTTGTGTGTGTGTGTGGGCTACAAGCCTACAGACCCCCCCCTCCCCTCTCCTTTCATCCACTCATTCCAGGTCGTCCGAACAAAGGTCCTGCCGCGCAAGACCAACGGCAGTAAAAATCGATAAATTCTTCCAAAAATAGGCCGCCTCGGTGTGTGGGGGGACGCTCTGTGAGCAGCGGGTGCAAGAAGTGGTTTCATGTTTCCATGGCAACGCACGTTATGCGATGGATCGCGGTGCGTATCCGGCCCTGCTTTTCGGTTCGCCCGAAGAAGCATCCGTCGAAGGAATCTAATCTCTTCTTCGTTTCGTACTTCTTGTTCTAGCTTTTGCTTTGGCTTCATCGAGCGTGCGTGTGTGGGTGTATGTGTTTGTTTTGCGAGCCTCAAGAAATTTCCGCATGTTTCTTGAGCCTCGAAACAAGCGGTTGGGGGGTTGGCAACGGAAAAAAGCTTCAACGCCTGCCCGAACAGAACGGAATGTTCAAAGGAA
>KZ072727.1:111262-123414 GCA_002091845.1 Anopheles cracens | reverse complement strand
TCTATTGAATTATTGAAAGCAATAATTTATGTCGGAATGTGGGAAAATAACATCGTAGTTTTCCAGGTAGATGAAAACCAACATCAAAGAAGAAATTCCATAATCGCTAATATTAAAAGCGGAGCTTGGTTCGTTTTGTAAGAGAACAAAAACAGGCAAAACAAGAATGGTTAATATTTTTCTTTGTTTAAGCCGAACAAAAACTTTAAGGATAATTCATGATTCAAATTGTTGTGTACGAAAATTTTTGAATTATTCACGAATTCAAACATAACCTCAACACTAACTTTCTTAGATTAAATCAAGATCAAGTTTTCACGCCACACGACTGACGAACGAATTAGAATATCATTCAATGGTTGTCTCGTGGCAGCTTGCAAGCCAATGAATGTGCACTTTATATTTTGAATAAAGCTTTAAATTTTTGAAACACTTTTTTTAAACTGGTTTGACCCTTTTTCAATGCTCATCGGATGGGGAAACATGTTCAATAGTATTTATTTATTTTACTTTTCATGTTTCAGTAACGCATAGATTGATTGAAAAGGAGAAAAAATACAAAGTTCCAGGAACAAACCCTGTAAATCGTCAAAAGAATCCATCCTTCAAAAAACATAAACATTGAGGTGCTAATAATGCCTAAATATAGCAATTCTTCGACTGTATCACATAGTTGAATTCAGACAAAAAAGTATTCCAATCGAGATGGACGTTTTCTTCTTTGAATTGCGTAAATTCTACACAAGAATAATCTAAAACTACGTTGATCCCAACCAACTTAATATCGAAATTATACTTTATGCCTATTCAAACTATTAATTTATGTATAATAAATAAACATGCTGCATATAAACCACAGTGTGTGTCAAACAACGTTCGACTATTTTTTTTTTCCTTTTGCGATGCTTTATTCCACCATGCAACTCGTTTTCTCCGCTGTGCTTATCAATGCAAATTCATCCGGCAACCTGCCTGATTGCATTGTGCGTACGCCTCGTGAGTCGGTAATGCAATAAGCGATAAATTTTCCTTTGTTACCGCCAACACCGCCAGCTCCAGCAGGAGGGTGTTGTTTTCTTTTTTTTTGCGTGTCTGTCTCTCCACTCAACACCAACAATTTTGCTCTTGACTTTGCGCACAGCCCGCAATCAAACTGATTGACCCACATTTCAAACTGGGCTGGCTGGACGAGAACGGCGCGAATTCCGGGAGTCGAATTTTCCGGTCCGGATCTGATTTATTGCACGATGAGTAATGGATTGGACCACGGACGGAATTTAAATATGTCGATTATTCAACATCCCGCCGGGTCGGCGGCGTGCAACCGTAGAACGGATCGTGCAGAACCGTCAACCACCCGCTTTCTGGGACTTTCGCCTTTAGAGTATGAAGTTATAGTTTTCAGGAATAACAGCGTAAAATACTCTCTTTCCATTAGTCATGGTAATGCGAGCAAGTCTTCCTTGTCCAATGATCATCCAACCAGCCCTTGCGTCAGTCGGAGAAAAGAATCTCCGGAAATCTGTACACTCCTTGGGTAGGACAATTGTACTTGATGTTTTGTGCAAACATGCACAAGCCATGCACGCCCACTCTTATTTCCCCTTCTACCGACCGAATTCTTTATCCCGAGCAAGTGAATGCTTTCCACATTGCAAAAGTTGCTCTCGTACCAAGAAACCGTGCAGTTGCGTGCATCCTGCACATCGCTCAACCCGGAGCTACACAAAATGCATTTCATGGAAATCGGTTCCAGCATTGCACATCCGTCCGGAATTCGACATTCTCGAGAGTGTTTGTAAATTTGTTGGCGGCTCCCGGTCCCGTGTCTGTTGTCTTCGGTACGAAAATTTTTGAATTATTCACGAATTCAAACATAACCTCAACACTAACTTTCTTAGATTAAATCAAGATCAAGTTTTCACGCCACACGACTGACGAACGAATTAGAATACCATTCAATGGTTGTCTCGTGGCAGTTTGCAAGCCAATGAATGTGCACTGTAAATTTTGAATGCTTTAAATTTTTGAAACACTTTTTTTAAACTGGTTTGACCCTTTTTCAATGCTCATCGGATGGGGAAACATGTTCAATAGTATTTATTTATTTTACTTTTCATGTTTCAGTAACGCATAGATTGATTGAAAAGGAGAAAAAATACAAAGTTCCAGGAACAAACCCTGTAAATCATCAAAAGAATCCATCCTTCAAAAAACATAAACATTGAGGTGCTAATAATGCCTAAATATAGCAATTCTTCGACTGTATCACATAGTCGAATTCAGACAAAAAAGTATTCCAATCGAGATGGACGTTTTCTTCTTTGAATTGCGTAAATTCTACACAAGAATAATCTAAAACTACGTTGATCCCAACCAACTTAATATCGAAATTATACTTTATGCCTATTCAAACTATTAATTTATGTATAATAAATAAACATGCTGCATATAAACCACAGTGTGTGTCAAACAACGTTCGACTATTTTTTTTTTCCTTTTGCGATGCTTTATTCCACCATGCAACTCGTTTTCTCCGCTGTGCTTATCAATGCAAATTCATCCGGCAACCTGCCTGATTGCATTGTGCGTACGCCCCGTGAGTCGGTAATGCAATAAGCGATAAATTTTCCTTTGTTACCGCCAACACCGCCAGCTCCAGCAGGAGGGTGTTGTTTTCTTTTTTTTTGCGTGTCTGTCTCTCCACCCAACACCAACAATTTTGCTCTTGACTTTGCGCACAGCCCGCAATCAAACTGATTGACCCACATTTCAAACTGGGCTGGCTGAACGAGAATGGCGCGAATTCCGGGAGTCGAATTTTCCGGTCCGGATCTGATTTATTGCACGATGAGTAATGGATTGGACCACGGACGGAATTTAAATATGTCGATTATTCAACATCCCGCCGGGTCAGCGGCGTGCAACCGTGGAACGGATCGTGCAGAACCGTCAACCACCCGCTTTCTGGGACTTTCGCCTTTCGAGTATGAAGTTATAGTTTTCAGGAATAACAGCGTAAAATACTCTCTTTCCATTAGTCATGGTAATGCGAGCAAGTCTTCCTTGTCCAATGATCATCCAACCAGCCCTTGCGTCAGTCGGAGAAAAGAATCTCCGGAAATCTGTACACTCCTTGGGTAGGACAATTGTACTTGATGTTTTGTGCAAACATGCACAAGCCATGCACGCCCACTCTTATTTCCCCTTCTACCGACCGAATTCTTTATCCCGAGCAAGTGAATGCTTTCCACATTGCAAAAGTTGCTCTCGTACCAAGAAACCGTGCAGTTGCGTGCATCCTGCACATCGCTCAACCCGGAGCTACACAAAATGCATTTCATGGAAATCGGTTCCAGCATTGCACATCCGTCCGGAATTCGACATTCTCGAGAGTGTTTGTAAATTTGTTGGCAGCTCCCGTTCCCGTGTCTGTTGTCTTCGGGTTGCATCCCTGCATCGTTTGCGTAACCGATCGCAGTAAGCTCGGTTGCCCCCGTTGCAACCGTTGTTGTGCTTGTGTTTGCCACATCTAAATTAACACCGGCACACAATGGTCTACCGCTACCCTCCGGCACCATGGCAGTTGAATGCCTGTTTTTCGGCGATCTCCTCTTTCCCATAGCTGAAGCTGTGATTTGCGACACAGACAGTAAAGGAACTTATGTCGAGGAAATCTTACCGGCACGGTGCGGTGACATGCACCCCTAATGAGTTATATTCGATTCGGCACCACGATTCGATTTCCCAACGCCGGCCCCATCGTTGGTTGGAATTTTGTGCTAGGTGCTAATGCATCCTGCAGATGCAGGTTCATGTCGTTACGTGCACGATGGGACATGTGCATTACATGTTTCCAGCAAACGTGTCGTTTGTTACCGTTTGCTCGATCCAAGGTGTCAAAAAGGTGAGACAGCAAGCATGAAAAACTTTCACCTAACTGGGCGTCTGTAGACAGAAGGTAATCAAAAGTGTTTGTATCTTTCATGTACAGTGCTACTGCCTACTGAATAAGCCTTAAACAGTAAATCCGTTTATCCATCGATCGAATCGATCTTTTTACAAAGTTTAACTTACTGAAGTTGTTCGACATTAATTAATAGAATGCTTAAAATTTGGTTTTATGGGAAATGGTTTATGTTTTATTATCTACAGCGCTTGTTAGTCAATTAATTTTTTTTAATCAAGCATATTTTACATTTCACTGTCTAACCTTATCTCTCCTTCATTTTCTCTTTCACACATGAAAACGGGTAGGATGAGAATGGAAAGACGAGCGATTATTTTCGTACAACGTATTGCATTCATTAACATGGAAAATATGTCATGACATACTTATCTCACGAATAACTCAATGTCATTAGCTTAAAATACATGATAAAAAAATAGTGAAATAGAAAAAGTAAACAGAAAATTATCAAAGTGTCTGATTTTAAAATAAGTGCCATTTTGATGCGTGACGTAAGTTTCGATAGACGATTGTGGTTTTTTCAATAACAATAAATCATAAGATGAATCACTACTTTTAATTACAAAAAAACGGCGACTCATTTCAAATGTCATTTGATCAGAGGATTGATAACAAGAACTGGGTAGGCTGGGTTGCTGAAATTTGGATCAGTATTGCAGCAAAAAGTGTACATGAGGTCAATTCTAATAAACCAGTACCAAATAGTCCTTATGTGCATATTTGATGTCAATTGTCATTCAGGTTGTTTTTGACCTAACTTAGTTAAGTTATTTTCGGCATTTTCGAACCGATTGGATTGAAATTTACACCAATTGGGCGTTCACTAGTCTAGATTTATTCGTTAAGTTTGTGACCCTCTTTCATCCTGTTTCCTCTGGATACATCGTTTTTTACGTTTCATTTTCATTAATGAATGGTTGAACTTTTCAAAGTTTAGAACTTTAGGGATATATCCAGATTATCATACAATGTTCATTTAAAGTATAAGAAATTCCATATTTTCATACATCTTTTCTGAAACCCCATAAAGATCCTACAAGCTATAGCTTCGACGAGAACCATGCGTCGAACCGGAATGATACTTGCTCTTTCAACAAAATATATTGTCTCATCAATACACATCCAATTCTTGGCGTATTTTACATGGATGATTTCAATGAGCGCACAAAAACCTTATTCAACACCCAATAATGAGGTCTCGCAGGGATAATTGAAAGATGGAAAAAGGAAAATAATCTCTCGATGTTCTCCTTTTGGCACGGATGGTCGAGGGTGGAACTCTGTTTGATGTTTCTTGCAGCCATTCGAAAAACATTCCCGATACGGAACCTTCTCGTTTTTTTCCTACTTCTGTTCATCAATCCTTTTTTCATCAGGTTCCTAAATAAAATTGTCGAAATGGGACGGAAAGAGAAAAAAACGGTGGCAAACCATTCAACTATCCACCATAAGTCCCAAAGGGTTATGTGCTCTTGGGGGAAAATCAATTTACAAGTACGCCCCAAACGAGCTTGCATTCATTCCGCTACAAACAGCAACGGAGTGCGGACAGAACGGAAGCCGCATCCTTCACAGCGTTCGGCTGCGAGCGAAACAGAAAACCCCATTGATCTCTGCGTGTATGTGTACGTTAGTATGTACATTTCTCACTCAACTCCGGCCGAGAAACATTCACTCCAAAAGGGCATGAGCACGTGCCTTTCAGAAACCTCGTTTGCATTTCCATACTCCAACCCAACGGCAATCGTCTTTGGGAGGATTTCGCTTCTGCTATTTCGGGGCTCGTTCGCTGGGTCAGTACGGGTTGCGCCCCGGGGAAGGAATAAGAAATTGAAGGAATAATTTCATCAAAAACATGCCCCAAACATGGTCGCCCCGCTGCGTGTCGCAACCCGCCGTGAAGCGTAAGATTAAAAGCACACCGTAACTATTTTCAATCATTACGGACGCCTGCACCGAACCCTTTCGATAAGAAAATACAGTTTTATGTGTTTTTTTTTCTTCCTCCGGACCGGAAGGCGGGAAAGGTCCCGAACAGTAAATCTGTGCTAGGTGTTTCGCTCTGGAGCTGATGTAATCCTGCTTCAGACGTGCACCGTGGCGTACAATTTTCAAGAAGCTTTGCAGGAAAAGTACGCTTCGGTGTATATTTTAAAAGAAAGTCTTAACGACAAGTGCTTACTATGACGCGGGTTTGGTTGAGCTAGCGGAGCTTTTAGAAAAATTGGAAACCCGAAAACAGGTGGAGTGTTTTTTTTCATATTAGAAATATAATTATAAACATCCTAATTGAATTGAAATACTAGAAAATGCAATTTTCTGTACATCAATACAAATACCCAAATATTCTAGAAAACAGCATATTATTTGAAGAAAATAAAATTCAAAATCAAGAATATATTATTTTTAATTAAAAAAGAAAACAAAATATAAAAAGAAACACATGTTCAAATTGTAGAATATCATAGATGTTAAATTTTGCGCAAGCATAAACCGGTCATTTGCTGGCAATGTAAAACAACATTTAATAATCAAATTCCCGGTAGCAAATCCATGTAACACGCTATTAGCATTTCATTTCGAGCAACGATACCACGTTCCGTGCTTGCGACGAACGCTGAATGGTTTGTGATATGTTTTACTTCTTCTTATGCCTGACGTTGACGCGTTTTCAATTTGCCTATGCTAATGAGGGCGTGTTGCAGGTCTCAGGCTCGTGGTGGGCTTAAAAATGTTTTATTTTATTTTACACTGTAACGAGATAGTGATAATTTTTACATTTTTTTATTTTTTATTGAGAACTGAGTATAACAAGAATCTAAAAAAAACTCTTTAGCTCTTTTGCGATGCTTTATTCCACCATGCAACTCGTTTTCTCCGCTGTGCTTATCAATGCAAATTCATCCGGCAACCTGCCTGATTGCATTGTGCGTACGCCTCGTGAGTCGGTAATGCAATAAGCGATAAATTTTCCTTTGTTACCGCCAACACCGCCAGCTCCAGCAGGAGGGTGTTGTTTTCTTTTTTTTTGCGTGTCTGTCTCTCCACTCAACACCAACAATTTTGCTCTTGACTTTGCGCACAGCCCGCAATCAAACTGATTGACCCACATTTCAAACTGGGCTGGCTGGACGAGAACGGCGCGAATTCCGGGAGTCGAATTTTCCGGTCCGGATCTGATTTATTGCACGATGAGTAATGGATTGGACCACGGACGGAATTTAAATATGTCGATTATTCAACATCCCGCCGGGTCGGCGGCGTGCAACCGTAGAACGGATCGTGCAGAACCGTCAACCACCCGCTTTCTGGGACTTTCGCCTTTCGAGTATGAAGTTATAGTTTTCAGGAATAACAGCGTAAAATACTCTCTTTCCATTAGTCATGGTAATGCGAGCAAGTCTTCCTTGTCCAATGATCATCCAACCAGCCCTTGCGTTAGTCGGAGAAAAGAATCTCCGGAAATCTGTACACTCCTTGGGTAGGACAATTGTACTTGATGTTTTGTGCAAACATGCACAAGCCATGCACGCCCACTCTTATTTCCCCTTCTACCGACCGAATTCTTTATCCCGAGCAAGTGAATGCTTTCCACATTGCAAAAGTTGCTCTCGTACCAAGAAACCGTGCAGTTGCGTGCATCCTGCACATCGCTCAACCCGGAGCTACACAAAATGCATTTCATGGAAATCGGTTCCAGCATTGCACATCCGTCCGGAATTCGACATTCTCGAGAGTGTTTGTAAATTTGTTGGCGGCTCCCGGTCCCGTGTCTGTTGTCTTCGGGTTGCATCCCTGCATCGTTTGCGTAACCGATCGCAGTAAGCTCGGTTGCCCCGTGTGCAAACATGCACAAGCCATGCACGCCCACTCTTATTTCCCCTTCTACCGACCGAATTCTTTATCCCGAGCAAGTGAATGCTTTCCACATTGCAAAAGTTGCTCTCGTACCAAGAAACCGTGCAGTTGCGTGCATCCTGCACATCGCTCAACCCGGAGCTACACAAAATGCATTTCATGGAAATCGGTTCCAGCATTGCACATCCGTCCGGAATTCGACATTCTCGAGAGTGTTTGTAAATTTGTTGGCAGCTCCCGTTCCCGTGTCTGTTGTCTTCGGGTTGCATCCCTGCATCGTTTGCGTAACCGATCGCAGTAAGCTCGGTTGCCCCCGTTGCAACCGTTGTTGTGCTTGTGTTTGCCACATCTAAATTAACACCGGCACACAATGGTCTACCGCTACCCTCCGGCACCATGGCAGTTGAATGCCTGTTTTTCGGCGATCTCCTCTTTCCCATAGCTGAAGCTGTGATTTGCGACACAGACAGTAAAGGAACTTATGTCGAGGAAATCTTACCGGCACGGTGCGGTGACATGCACCCCTAATGAGTTATATTCGATTCGGCACCACGATCCGATTTCCCAACGCCGGCCCCATCGTTGGTTGGAATTTGGGTGCTAGGTGCTAATGCATCCTACAGATGCAGGTTCATGTCGTTACGTGCACGATGGGACATGTGCATTACATGTTTCCAGCAAACGTGTCGTTTGTTACCGTTTGCTCGATCCAAGGTGTCAAAAAGGTGAGACAGCAAGCATGAAAAACTTTCACCTAACTGGGCGTCTGTAGACAGAAGGTAATCAAAAGTGTTTGTATCTTTCATGTACAGTGCTACTGCCTACTGAATAAGCCTTAAACAGTAAATCCGTTTATCCATCGATCGAATCGATCTTTTTACAAAGTTTAACTTACTGAAGTTGTTCGACATTAATTAATAGAATGCTTAAAATTTGGTTTTATGGGAAATGGTTTATGTTTTATTATCTACAGCGCTTGTTAGTCAATTATTTTTTTTAATCAAGCATATTTTACATTTCACTGTCTAACCTTATCTCTCCTTCATTTTCTCTTTCACACATGAAAACGGGTAGGATGAGAATGGAAAGACGAGCGATTATTTTCGTACAACGTATTGCATTCATTAACATGGAAAATATGTCATGACATACTTATCTCACGAATAACTCAATGTCATTAGCTTAAAATACATGATAAAAAAATAGTGAAATAGAAAAAGTAAACAGAAAATTATCAAAGTGTCTGATTTTAAAATAAGTGCCATTTTGATGCGTGACGTAAGTTTCGATAGACGATTGTGGTTTTTTCAATAACAATAAATCATAAGATGAATCACTACTTTTAATTACAAAAAAACGGCGACTCATTTCAAATGTCATTTGATCAGAGGATTGATAACAAGAACTGGGTAGGCTGGGTTGCTGAAATTTGGATCAGTATTGCAGCAAAAAGTGTACATGAGGTCAATTCTAATAAACCAGTACCAAATAGTCCTTATGTGCATATTTGATGTCAATTGTCATTCAGGTTGTTTTTGACCTAACTTAGTTAAGTTATTTTCGGCATTTTCGAACCGATTGGATTGAAATTTACACCAATTGGGCGTTCACTAGTCTAGATTTATTCGTTAAGTTTGTGACCCTCTTTCATCCTGTTTCCTCTGGATACATCGTTTTTTACGTTTCATTTTCATTAATGAATGGTTGAACTTTTCAAAGTTTAGAACTTTAGGGATATATCCAGATTATCATACAATGTTCATTTAAAGTATAAGAAATTCCATATTTTCATACATCTTTTCTGAAACCCCATAAAGATCCTACAAGCTATAGCTTCGACGAGAACCATGCGTCGAACCGGAATGATACTTGCTCTTTCAACAAAATATATTGTCTCATCAATACACATCCAATTCTTGGCGTATTTTACATGGATGATTTCAATGAGCGCACAAAAACCTTATTCAACACCCAATAATGAGGTCTCGCAGGGATAATTGAAAGATGGAAAAAGGAAAATAATCTCTCGATGTTCTCCTTTTGGCACGGATGGTCGAGGGTGGAACTCTGTTTGATGTTTCTTGCAGCCATTCGAAAAACATTCCCGATACGGAACCTTCTCGTTTTTTTCCTACTTCTGTTCATCAATCCTTTTTTCATCAGGTTCCTAAATAAAATTGTCGAAATGGGACGGAAAGAGAAAAAAACGGTGGCAAACCATTCAACTATCCACCATAAGTCCCAAAGGGTTATGTGCTCTTGGGGGAAAATCAATTTACAAGTACGCCCCAAACGAGCTTGCATTCATTCCGCTACAAACAGCAACGGAGTGCGGACAGAACGGAAGCCGCATCCTTCACAGCGTTCGGCTGCGAGCGAAACAGAAAACCCCATTGATCTCTGCGTGTATGTGTACGTTAGTATGTACATTTCTCACTCAACTCCGGCCGAGAAACATTCACTCCAAAAGGGCATGAGCACGTGCCTTTCAGAAACCTCGTTTGCATTTCCATACTCCAACCCAACGGCAATCGTCTTTGGGAGGATTTCGCTTCTGCTATTTCGGGGCTCGTTCGCTGGGTCAGTACGGGTTGCGCCCCGGGGAAGGAATAAGAAATTGAAGGAATAATTTCATCAAAAACATGCCCCAAACATGGTCGCCCCGCTGCGTGTCGCAACCCGCCGTGAAGCGTAAGATTAAAAGCACACCGTAACTATTTTCAATCATTACGGACGCCTGCACCGAACCCTTTCGATAAGAAAATACAGTTTTATGTGTTTTTTTTTCTTCCTCCGGACCGGAAGGCGGGAAAGGTCCCGAACAGTAAATCTGTGCTAGGTGTTTCGCTCTGGAGCTGATGTAATCCTGCTTCAGACGTGCACCGTGGCGTACAATTTTCAAGAAGCTTTGCAGGAAAAGTACGCTTCGGTGTATATTTTAAAAGAAAGTCTTAACGACAAGTGCTTACTATGACGCGGGTTTGGTTGAGCTAGCGGAGCTTTTAGAAAAATTGGAAACCCGAAAACAGGTGGAGTGTTTTTTTTCATATTAGGAATATAATTATAAACATCCTAATTGAATTGAAATACTAGAAAATGCAATTTTCTGTACATCAATACAAATACCCAAATATTCTAGAAAACAGCATATTATTTGAAGAAAATAAAATTCAAAATCAAGAATATATTATTTTTAATTAAAAAAGAAAACAAAATATGAAAAGAAACACATGTTCAAATTGTAGAATATCATAGATGTTAAATTTTGCGCAAGCATAAACCGGTCATTTGCTGGCAATGTAAAACAACATTTAATAATCAAATTCCCGGTAGCAAATCCATGTAACACGCTATTAGCATTTCATTTCGAGCAACGATACCACGTTCCGTGCTTGCGACGAACGCTGAATGGTTTGTGATATGTTTTACTTCTTCTTATGCCTGACGTTGACGCGTTTTCAATTTGCCTATGCTAATGAGGGCGTGTTGCAGGTCTCAGGCTCGTGGTGGGCTTAAAAATGTTTTATTTTATTTTACACTGTAACGAGATAGTGATAATTTTTACATTTTTTTATTTTTTATTGAGAACTGAGTATAACAAGAATCTAAAAAAAACTCTTTAGCTTAAAACTTTAACATATTAAGTTTTATGTTAAGTTAAATGGCAGTTTCGCTAATATTTGTTAATTTATTTTGCTCTTCAACTGAGTTGTAAATCTGTCATCTGTAGCCTTACCTGTTGGCTGTCCTTTCAAACCACTGAAAAGTTATTTTCCATTGTCAACCTTACAACGGATTAATTTATTTTGATCTCTTCTTTGAATCTCATCTTTTCAACATAAACTCTCCAAACATACGCTCACTCCATTGTAGCTTGTTAGAAAGTTTAGTGTTTAGTTAGTGTACATAGCTACAGAGAAAGTTTCCGCTGATTTTTTTTTGTAGTTCATATTTGTTTATACAAAAAAAATATTACTTTACATTCCACAACTTAGTCCAGACAAATTGTGAACACTTTTTGTCTAGTTTGATGTATGCTATGTATGCTATGATGTATGTAATTTTCAGGACATCTTTCTTCATTAAATCAAACACAACGATATATGAATTGTCTCAATGATACAGAAAAGATTGTCTGTGCAAACCATTGCATTGGTTATGTTACTTCTAGGGTGGTAATTTCCAAAAGGTTAACTGTCTCCGTGATGAAAGGCAACAAACATTGAATGAGTAACATTGCGAAACTGACCAAGCATGCACTGACTCATTGACATCACTGTCATTCAAATGCATGTGTATGCACTGATTCCAATGCACTGGGACT
>KZ072727.1:60206-71862 GCA_002091845.1 Anopheles cracens | reverse complement strand
CCGGTTTTTCATCCCTTTTGGAACATTTTGAGCGTGGCGAAGGGAGCGAAGGCTGGTGCTGGCATATAAAAAGAAAGGAAGAAATCGCACATTCTCAGGAAGTTTTGCAAAGATGATGTTATTTCAGCTAATTTGATGCAATTTATTTTTATTATAAATTAAACTACTTACGCTTGAAAGTTCCAAATGGGGCTCGTTAGCGTGCTGCTTCTTGCTTGCTGACTGAGGTGCTCGGAGAGGGTTGCTGAAAAGTTGCTCAGAATTTGTGGAGAATATTTATGCGCCGTACCGGCACCGGGTATAGGAGATGGCGGTTGGAGTTGAATAATGCGTGAATGGTTGACTATTCTTTCCGTGCAGTGAAGTAAACTTCATATGAATGCTAGCAGTACTGATGCTGGATTAGGAAACCAATATCAAGAGTAATAATTAAGTAAATTGCTAAAAATATTTTACATGTCTTAATGAATCTTTTATTAGAGAGGATAAATAAGAATCGAACAATAGGTCAAGGGTTGGAGCCTCCAGCTACTGTTGGAGTTCTTAATTTGTTGTTTTATTATGCACTTGTCTTAAAGGTTCGTATTTGATCCATTTCATTTCGGAGTGAATCATCCATTCAATGCCACGATATTATACACCGAAAGAAATAATATTTTATTTCTCAAGCTCTTCTCTCTCAAGCTCTCATTTCTCTTAATGAATTTATCACATTTATTCGCCATTTGACGTTCATTAGCCTGTGTGAGTATGCTTAGTATAGAAAACATATTTCATTCAAGTAGTTCTATGCGACTCGCCTGTATTTACCGAACAAACTCAATTCACTGTCTATTAATAAGTAATATTTTTTATTTAAACAAAAATTGTGTGGAATATAAAAAGAAATAAAAAATTAATGTTTAATTCCTCATAATAAAAAAATCACACGTTTTGAGTGATGTTGAATAATAGTAAATATTTTTTCTTTAGTTTCTATCTATTAAGTTAAGATCCAACCGTTAGCTCTTGAACATGCTATCAAGTTGTAATATATTCTAGAACGAACCCAGACATCAGTCTACAATGAACAGATTTGCTGTTAATCTTTTTTGAGTCACTATGTGTATTATCTGTATAGAAATGCTACATAGGTTATAAAACTTAAAAAAATAATAAAATGATAAACAATAAAATAATCTTCCAAGAGTCAGTTAAAAATTTTACATATCGACTTTTACTTAATCTGAACTTACTAACTTAATGCTTTGTCTTTTCTGTTCCGTTATAAACATTATGAAATATGTATCCTTAAAGCACAGTCAGTTATTCATACTTATTCATTTCATAGCTTTGTTTTATCTTTAAAGGATTCCAAGTAACTTTAAATCAAGTTCGTTGAAAGTTATTTGCCTAAGATTTAACGACGTAGTCAGTTAGTACAAAGTTGCTATTTCCCAATCTCTCACTGTTATCATTGAAAAAACGACGTATAAAACTCTCTTTATCGCTATACCCTCAATCGCAAATCGTTCACGACTTTAAGAATCGAAATGTGTGCCGTGGGCTGAACACAGAACCGAAGAAAATTCCATCGCCCACCCGATGGACGAAGATGCTTTCAATTACGAAACTTCGCCGGAATGAGTGTACTTTACAGAAATGGAACCACAAACTATCGGTGAAACAATTACTGAAATGGACACGGAGCGTCCATCTACTCGCTTTCCTTCCCAATTCCCTCACTCACTCACTCTCTCCTGCTCTTGGACAACAAAAGGGATAACAATGCTTCGGACGGACGGAATGCGCGTTTGTGATTCCGAATCCGCACCTTCTACGTAAACGACGTTAGCAGTAAAAATGAACCAGAGCAAAGAAAAAAACAAAACTTTCCAAAAACCCCTCCAAAGTCCCACTTACAACCCTTCTCGAGAGAAGCCTCCGTTGTCGACTGTCTTTCCGTTACACAATGGACAAGTGTAGCTGAAAAGTGGTTCGTCCTCAGGATTTCGCCGGGCTCACCAAGTTTTCCGAGCCTTGCGGTGGGTTTTAAAACGGGATGTGGTGGGTTTCCGGAAACGAGCGAGAGGCGACCGTATCCTCCGACAGGCGAGCCGTGAACCGGATAAAGGAAGACGGCAAACCGTACGACCGTCTTGACATATTGAACTTGTTACAGATTTCTTCACTTGATTGGTTTCTGTTTATCTTTTTCGTGTTTTCATCTTCCCTCGCGCGCGCACCGACTGGAAGGGCAGCCAGAAGCCTGACTTTTCTGCCACCAGCACCGTTGCTGGTTGCCGTTCCGATTCCGTTCCGGGACGCGGTTAAAGCCGGTGCCATTTTTGCGCAAAGCACGGCAGAAGCACGGCAGAAGTAAAGAAAAAAATAAAAGTGCAACTCAAATGAACAACAATTTGGAAATGATCGGGAGTAGAAGGAGGCAGCGAAGAAAAAAAAACGACTCAAAGCAACACAGCGAGAAGAGCAAAAACCAACGCGTTTCCCAAAACGAAATCAACTTGTAAACCTTTCCTGCCGGCGATATGTTCCGGTCACGACATCGTGGCTTTTCGGGGCCTCTGAATCTCTTGCAACTATGCCCCTGTCTCTCTGGGCCGGGCCGGGCACGGAAGATCGCCACTGAAGCGCTTTGTTTGTGCAAGGAATTTCCAGAGACAAATTGTGGCCTTTAAGCGTGTGGCTTTCATTTTGCGAAAGTCAGCCAAGAACGATCGCCGCCGCTTTGCGGAAGCCCCGTGGAGTACTGATGAGTGAAATGGAACAGTCAGAAATAGATGGTCAAGTATTTGAAGGTTGAAATTGAAGAAAAAGGTAAACACCACCGTGCCCCGTATAGGAAGTGCTTCTGCGAGCAATTTCTTGCCGTCGCGCAAGCGTTCGCGTGCGTTTTTCGGTGGTCTTCTCCGATGGCCGGTCGATTTCTTTTCCTGCACCCAGCCGGAAAACAAGCACCGAATGGAATCGAGACGATACAAATTACTTACAATTATCCGTAATTTGTTATGCAAATGTAATTATTTTCGATTACTCGTTTCTGCTGCTCTCGTTAGTCTCCGCAACGGCCCCGGTCGGATGTTGCTGGATGCTGGGATACTGGAACTCACGTAAAGCGATTGAGTCAGCAGGCCGGAAAAGTGAAAGGTTTGGACGGATTGGCGGCTGGCCTAGGCCAGCGTCGGGAGAGACGATGTTTGGTGCCAGAGGTAAATAGTTTGTATGCCATGGTGCATGATCTTTTTTTTGATTTTTCGGATTCTGGAGCCCCCCGCACGAACACGGTGGGTATGAAGCAGTAATCAGCGAGATTAGAAGGTCGGCACACGACTGGCTGGAACGTCAGGGAGAAGCGCGAATGCACAGTGGGCTTTTTCAATGGTCATGGAACGATGAAAAATATAAGTGTAAAAATAGTCATATCTGTCATCTCGACCGGCACGAGGCTCCACTCCAGGTAAATCTTCAAAATTTTGCCAATTTTGTATCTTTTTGTGTTTATAAAATGCATAATTCTTTGGCAACGTTTGTTCTGAAACCTTGTTAATGAATAAAAAAAGGTTCAGATTGACGAAATAAATAGAGAAAGATGTTGTTGTATGTTGCCAAACACTACCATTGGCTATCAAAAAAGTCGTTCTGATATTATAGGTGCAATAAATCGATATTAAAGGACAAACACCTTACATTACTTACAATGTGAATGGCCAAAAAAAAGTACAATTAGTACAAACATTCTTGCGATTCGCAAAACGTATGAAACATAAACAGTTGCTCTAGATTTACACAGCATTTAGAATGATGTTGTAGTGTGAACACCGGGTTTGTTTACCTATAAACTCTATATAAAGTTTGAAGCAAATCTCTATTACTTAAAAAATGGTCCGAATCGATTTGATCTGAATATGTTTTCCATTTTTTTAAATTCCGTCCTACCATATACCCAATGTGCCCACGGCGTGTTACATAAAACAAAAGCAACGCGGAGGTAAAGCGTTCCACCGAAATGAGAGTGGATTTCGTTTCTTCCCGCTGCTCGCTATTGGAGAAGTATTGGCGCTCGAGCGTATTAGACCATTATCGGACAAGCGAACGGTATGTAATGTGATTTTGGGGAGCCTCAATTAAAAATTAGCTGCTTTCGTTTTGTTTCAATCCGCGTGCGATCAATCATGGATTTCAATTACATCCACCCGTGGTAGAAAGAAAGGTTAATTACGAACAAAACTGCAGGCGAGCTTATGAAACGTGTTTCACGCCGGTGAGCGAACGGGCAAACAATTTCGCACATGACACGCGTTGTGCAACCTCTGGGCAATAGCGGTGCTGGAAAGATTGTATCTTACAGCGTTGTTTCGCTTCGGGACATCGAACGACGACGACGACGACGGAGCGCATCCTCCAAAACATTAGACGAGTGTGCAGAAATCATTTCATCTCCGCCGCCCGTTTGAACGAGCCGTGCGAACACTCTGAATAGGAGACAACATGGGGCTCTGTAAATTTAATTAATGTTAAAAACGGACATTCACATGACAGACACAGTGATGGCGCTCCGGAACTAGGATTTCGGAACATGCGCCTTCGGTAGATGTGTCCCGGATGGTCGGGAGAAAGAAAGCATCATCCATCATTTCAATTTCACCCCGACAATCGCCAAATTCGGCGAGGATTCCGAGGCGGAACTGCATCTGTATTAAGCCAAAGTTCAAACATACGAAAGGGTTGTGCAAAAAGGGTAGCGACAGAAACGTTCATCAACGAGGGCCATCGTCACCGAGCATCACCCAGTACATGACTGTTGACGTTTGGACAATCGGTTACATTTTGACGTGTCACTTCGATCCAGAGTCTCTATGTAACACTCCGGTTGTGACGGTTTCAAAAATCCATACCACACCAGTAACCTACCGCAATTTTCGTGCCAAACCATCTCGCAAACAGCTTCTACGCTCCGTTCGGCCGCTTATTGTGCTGGTTACACGAGACTTGAGAAGTGTCTCCCTACCGAAAAATGTGACCCCTATTTGCGTAGAGTTTGTTACGCAAAATCCTGTGTCCGAGTGGGAGATTTTCGCGATTGTATCACTTTACCCCTGCTCTTATGCTTAGAGGCGGATCTTTGGCGGAGGATTGTCAACCGGGATGGATTAGGGCGTAAGATTGATGTTGCTGTCGCACTCCGAACCCCCGGAACGTACCCGTTGCTAGTGCTGGGAGTTACCGCGGAGCGGACATTAACCGACCTGTTCCGGAGCGCCGAGGCCGAGAACTGGAAGATTGATGATAATGTTTCGGCAAACAACGGCTGGCCGGCGTCGTAATGGTTAGTTCGTTTTGTAGCGAGAGCGTGTTAATTAAATGCATCTGCGCTTTGTTTGCACTTGCATTAAGTGCAATCCCGTGGTGTGGGATTAGGGGCAGCGATTTTGGTGCGGACGCACTTGTCACCGCGGTTGGTCACTGTTGTTCCAGGGGACATGAACGGTCCAACGTTCCAAAGATCCAAAGATGATGAAATTGACGGGGCTAAATTAATGAACATTGTTTAGTATTTAAAATGAAATTGATGTAAGAACTGTGGACAGAACGAAATCGAAATCTATAAATAGGGATGATACCTATTATTTATTCATCTAGATTTGCACTGAAAAACGATCTGCTAGCGATATAGGCTAAATTGAACAAATATGTACATCTAAGTTTTTTTTTTGTACATTTTGAACATAAAACTTCTGGCTATTGTGCTATCAACAAACTTTGATCCATGTTTTAGAACAATGTCCTTTTGAGCCTCGACCTACAAATTTTATGTGAACGACGAAACCGGATGGTGCTGTTATGTTTTTAACTGTTGTTAGAAAATGAAGACCGAATGTAAATTCTTTAGGCAAGCTTTCGTGCGCAAAGCCAAAAAATTGTCTTTTATTCTACTCGGTGTTCGTTTTAGTCGTCGCGAAAAAGGGCCCGGAGAACTAGGATTTCGGAACATGCGCCTTCGGTAGATGTGTCCCGGATGGTCGGGAGAAAGAAAGCATCATCCATCATTTCAATTTCACCCCGACAATCGCCAAATTCGGCGAGGATTCCGAGGCGGAACTGCATCTGTATTAAGCCAAAGTTCAAACATACGAAAGGGTTGTGCAAAAAGGGTAGCGACAGAAACGTTCATCAACGAGGGCCATCGTCACCGAGCATCACCCAGTACATGACTGTTGACGTTTGGACAATCGGTTACATTTTGACGTGTCACTTCGATCCAGAGTCTCTATGTAACACTCCGGTTGTGACGGTTTCAAAAATCCATACCACACCAGTAACCTACCGCAATTTTCGTGCCAAACCATCTCGCAAACAGCTTCTACGCTCCGTTCGGCCGCTTATTGTGCTGGTTACACGAGACAGGAGAAGTGTCTCCCTACCGAAAAATGTGACCCCTATTTGCGTAGAGTTTGTTACGCAAAATCCTGTGTCCGAGTGGGAGATTTTCGCGATTGTATCACTTTACCCCTGCTCTTATGCTTAGAGGCGGATCTTTGGCGGAGGATTGTCAACCGGGATGGATTAGGGCGTAAGATTGATGTTGCTGTCGCACTCCGAACCCCCGGAACGTACCCGTTGCTAGTGCTGGGAGTTACCGCGGAGCGGACATTAACCGACCTGTTCCGGAGCGCCGAGGCCGAGAACTGGAAGATTGATGATAATGTTTCGGCAAACAACGGCTGGCCGGCGTCGTAATGGTTAGTTCGTTTTGTAGCGAGAGCGTGTTAATTAAATGCATCTGCGCTTTGTTTGCACTTGCATTAAGTGCAATCCCGTGGTGTGGGATTAGGGGCAGCGATTTTGGTGCGGACGCACTTGTCACCGCGGTTGGTCACTGTTGTTCCAGGGGACATGAACGGTCCAACGTTCCAAAGATCCAAAGATGATGAAATTGACGGGGCTAAATTAATGAACATTGTTTAGTATTTAAAATGAAATTGATGTAAGAACTGTGGACAGAACGAAATCGAAATCTATAAATAGGGATGATACCTATTATTTATTCATCTAGATTTGCACTGAAAAACGATCTGCTAGCGATATAGGCTAAATTGAACAAATATGTACATCTAAGTTTTTTTTTGTACATTTTGAACATAAAACTTCTGGCTATTGTGCTATCAACAAACTTTGATCCATGTTTTAGAACAATGTCCTTTTGAGCCTCGACCTACAAATTTTATGTGAACGACGAAACCGGATGGTGCTGTTATGTTTTTAACTGTTGTTAGAAAATGAAGACCGAATGTAAATTCTTTAGGCAAGCTTTCGTGCGCAAAGCCAAAAAATTGTCTTTTATTCTACTCGGTGTTCGTTTTAGTCGTCGCGAAAAAGGGCCCGGAGCCCGGTGCTGCGGCTGTATTTACGCTGTTCTCGCGGAACGCTCTTCGATCCTAAATTCCTGATCCTTTTCGATCCCGATCCTCTTCGAAGTACTAAAAACGCGTGGTACTAATACAGTGGCATTTGACGTTTCCCAACAACTGTAGAAAAAGAAGTATATGATAAAAAATCTCTTTCGTATAAAGGAACATGTTGAAAAGATGTCACGACATCATTCAAGAATGCGGCACCAACAATGACACAGGCAAGTATGACACAAATGAAAAGATTTCGCACACACAAAAAAAGTAATTGCCAAAGGAAACCCCCGAAGGGGATGCCGTTTCGTAAAAGGTGAACCGAACGCATCCCTTCCACGGGTAGCCCGGTGTAGTAGCTGCACCAGCAGTACTTAGCCCGTATCGTATAATCATAAATCATTTAAAATTTATATCCCTCCTCATTTTTCGAGACGCTATCATATTTTATTTATGCTTTCATTTGCTAACTATGCTCCGGCGGGCAGCGAGCGAGTCATCGAGTCCCTGCGACTATCCAGCGCAACCGATCGAACCCACTGGGAGCGCTCCATTTTCTTTGCTTCGAGCGTGGGGGGGTTTGGAACACGTCCTGGGCGTCCTTCTCGATGAGATTTCCGGACGCACCGAAAGGAGTGGCAGTGGAGCCGTGGCGTTGCTTGTTTGTAGCACCGACCGGAGTCACAGGAGTCACAGTGGCCCATGTCCCGACAGTCCCCCTTCCTTGGCGGCGCGTCACGGTACAATGCCACGGGACATGAATATTTTCATGCCTGTTTAAACTATTGCGAAAGGTCGTTCGGGAAGGCAAGTCGGGCGCATGTTATCGTGCGTGTTGCAGAACAGTGGTGGACGAGTAATTTGCAGCGCTGTGCTCCGGCCGGGTGCCGTACATTGTGAGCAAGAAGTTGTATGAAAATAATTGTAATTTTCTTACGGTTGTTCCGTCGAAACGTTCCCCGGGCACTGTTTCGATGATATCTTGATGGAAGCGTACCGTAACCGGTGTAAGCACCCGTAGAGCATGTTGTCGAAGAAATTCTGCTGTGCTAACTTCCTTATCCTCGATAGCAGTTGGCAGTTTAGGCGTATGAGTCTGCAGCAGAGAACGAGAGTGAAACAAACATGAAACGATCCCTAGCTCCAAAACTGCAGCGGTCGTTGTACAAGCTTCCCCGATGACACGTTCTCATCAGCAAGACTGCAAAACCGCACAGCGGCAGCAAAAAAGGAAGCGTCTACAGAAGACGCTCGGTGGTGTAGAGTTGCCGTCAGGACGATCTGACTTTTCCATCAACCTCCCGCGCGCGCTCTCCAATTCTGCGCTGAGGTTGAGGTCGAAACATTGCGTTCACATGTCAAACGGGTCTGCTCGCACACCCGACACTCACACTGCGAACCTGACGCGGAGCGGGTTCGGGTTAGTAACCCGGCTGGTAGTATTAGTCGTGTCAAGCCCTCCTGTCGGGCAGTGAAGTGGGAAGCCGTCCGTTCTACTACGGCCAGCACCTCCGACGACCTCCGACGGGAACGAAAGCGAATAGCAAGAGGTTTAATGTCATACTACACCCGGTGTCGCACCTCGAACCCACTGGGAGCGCTCCATTTTCTTTGCTTCGAGCGTGGGGGGGTTTGGAACACGTCCTGGGCGTCCTTCTCGATGAGATTTCCGGACGCACCGAAAGGAGTGGCAGTGGAGCCGTGGCGTTGCTTGTTTGTAGCACCGACCGGAGTCACAGGAGTCACAGTGGCCCATGTCCCGACAGTCCCCCTTCCTTGGCGGCGCGTCACGGTACAATGCCACGGGACATGAATATTTTCATGCCTGTTTAAACTATTGCGAAAGGTCGTTCGGGAAGGCAAGTCGGGCGCATGTTATCGTGCGTGTTGCAGAACAGTGGTGGACGAGTAATTTGCAGCGCTGTGCTCCGGCCGGGTGCCGTACATTGTGAGCAAGAAGTTGTATGAAAATAATTGTAATTTTCTTACGGTTGTTCCGTCGAAACGTTCCCCGGGCACTGTTTCGATGATATCTTGATGGAAGCGTACCGTAACCGGTGTAAGCACCCGTAGAGCATGTTGTCGAAGAAATTCTGCTGAGCTAACTTCCTTATCCTCGATAGCAGTTGGCAGTTTAGGCGTATGAGTCTGCAGCAGAGAACGAGAGTGAAACAAACATGAAACGATCCCTAGCTCCAAAACTGCAGCGGTCGTTGTACAAGCTTCCCCGATGACACGTTCTCATCAGCAAGACTGCAAAACCGCACAGCGGCAGCAAAAAAGGAAGCGTCTACAGAAGACGCTCGGTGGTGTAGAGTTGCCGTCAGGACGATCTGACTTTTCCATCAACCTCCCGCGCGCGCTCTCCAATTCTGCGCTGAGGTTGAGGTCGAAACATTGCGTTCACATGTCAAACGGGTCTGCTCGCACACCCGACACTCACACTGCGAACCTGACGCGGAGCGGGTTCGGGTTAGTAACCCGGCTGGTAGTATTAGTCGTGTCAAGCCCTCCTGTCGGGCAGTGAAGTGGGAAGCCGTTCGTTCTACTACAGCCAGCACCTCCGACGACCTCCGACGAGAACGAAAGCGAATAGCAAGAGGTTTAATGTCATACTACACCCGGTGTCGCACTGGAAGGACATTTGCAAGCGCCCACGCTACGGAACACATTTCGGCGGTGAAAAACGGCCCCACCAAATGGGTGTGTGTGTGCGTATGTCTGGGTACCATTTTTTACGTTCTTCAAGGTTCGCCGTCTCGTTGTAGGTAACTTGATGGAGGCAAAGTCGGTTTTTTGTTTTGGTTCCTTTCCAAAAACTCATGTGGCGAGCAGTAGGATAGTTTTCGGTAGGTGATTCGATTCTTGGAAAACGAGAGTGAGAAAGTAAGCGTCCTGGCAGACGGCTACGGGTTTTTGGTTTTGTTTCCTGTGCGTAGTTTTTTTTTTCTCCAGCTCCGTACTCTTCACTGCGTTGGACACGAACCCTCAAAGCAACCAAAAAAACCCCGAAGGCAAATGTGAAGTGTGAAAAGGTTCCGGATGTGCAAACTAGTATCGTGTCTACGATCGCACGGAACATGGGGATAATTTGCGGTCAGGTTCGGTGTAATATTTTATCCCTTCGCCCATGTCTACCACCGACCGTGCTATGCTTTGGCCGAAAAAGTTGTCAGCCGAGCCGGCACACCCTTAGGAAGGAGTACTGGGCGTATGCAGGTGACTAATGGGGGTAAAATCGGTAGCATGACGATAAATGATTTGTTTGTGCGAAAGATGCATAGATAGGCTATCCGGGGGTTTGTGTGAATGATGTCTCATTTACAACGAAATTGGGTATTATTTTTTTTCACATTCACCATACGCATACGGAAAACATGTGCGATAGTATGCTAGATATGGTGGTGATTCTTTACCTTCATTTATTTTAATCGTTTCGATTGTATGCGTTTCTAGATACTTACATAAAACCAATAAATTACACATTGCTGATTGTCAATACACAAAAGGATTATCATATTTTCTGGTATCAATAAATTTGTAAGGAAACTGTCGTTTTGTCTACCAAAACTGATTTCCCTTTTAACATGTTTCGAAGCTTCTGGAGGATTGTTGGAACTGTTGGAACTACACTGAGATGAACAAATGGCGTTGAATCTTCCATCAGAATTGATGGGATAATCGATTAGCAGACGAGATAACGGGTTTGATAAAGGGTTAGGAATGTAATGCAGCAGTACGTATTTTTTAAGGTTCTATTTTCCTCATGATTGATTTAACTTACTCAGTTCTTTGAAATGCAAATCTTTATTCCTCTCTTAGTACACCAGGAGTCATTTAGTCTTTTGACATTTGGAATTTCGAATGAGGTGATTTTTTTTTAGTTGTGTGCCCTATATGTTATTTAAGGGTGATCTTTTCCACTCAAATATAAATCTAGTTTTGGTAAAGTTAGACAAACATGTCATACATTTGAAGTGTCAGTTTGCTCAACTTCGGATTGAAAGCACCAAGGCTCTCCAAACTTTTCGGTGCAAGAGGTGCAGTAAATTTTTAATAACAAACTTTTCTTGAATTTCAATCTTTATTTGTGGTATGTTTGTGGTAAATCTATTCCAATTGTTTGGCAGCATTCAAAGTTGTATTGGTTTTATTTAATTCAACTAAAATATTCATGACATGGATAGCCATCTACATTGTGAAAAAACATTGTAAAAAACTTAATTTATCATTTTAAAAATCAAATTTACTTG